>PVIW01005064.1:0-115285 GCA_004026585.1 Noctilio leporinus
GGTAGAGGCAAAGATGGGGAGCAGCTTAGACAAGAACCTAGTATAAAGGAACCATGGACATGGACAACAGGTGGGATTGACTTTGGGGGGAATGGGTGGGTGGGTGGGGGGACAGAGGGGAGCAAAAAGGGGATGGATGTAATACAACAACAATAAAATTAAAAAGAAAAAAAAAAAAAACTTTGGCACATTTAAACAATGGAATACTATATAGCAGAAAGAAAAAAGAAACTCCTACCTTTTGTGACAACATGGAAGGAATTGAAGGGTACTATGCTTAATGAAATAGGCCAGTAAGTGAAAGACAAATACCATATGATCTCACCCAGTACAGGAGACTAATGAACAAAACAAACATGCAAAACAGAACCAGAGACATGAACACAAGGAACAAACTTTCAGTATGTAGAGGGGGAGGGGGAGGGGGAGAGGGGAGATGGGAGGAGGCAGCAAAGAAGGGAAGTTTAGTCAAGGAACTAGCATGTATGACCCATGGACATGGGACAACATGTGGGACTGACTGTGGTGGTGGGGAGGATGGGGAAGGTGGGAAGGGGAGAGCAGGGTGGAAGCAGGATGAATGTAATACAATAAAATTAAATTTAAAATTAATAAATATCAACAATTAATGACATAAGAGCTGGACTTATTTATTACTTATTTGTATAAAGCGGCATTTAAAGTTCAAGTATCATATACAAAATACCTGAAGGTTATTCTCAAAGCAGGTCAAGGTGGCATTAAATTGATTGAGGAAGTATAATGTGCTATTTGATAATTCTTCACTTTTGTTTGTTAAACAATCTGTCAAAAAAAGACCAAAAAAGTATATTAATATATCTCAAGCAACAATTATAGATTGTCTTATTCTCTCAAGCTATCACCTTCTGTTTCGTACTACTGTAACTCTTTATTCAAATAAGGTTGAAGTGTTCTACATAAGAGAAATTTTCTACATACATGAAATTTACCCCTTTTAGTTTCCAAAGGTTATTTTTTTCTATCATAAGAATTTTCACGGAAATTTTAAAATAATCACATATTCTCCTGTTTATAAAAACAATGTAACAAATAAAATTTAAACTGACTTTTGACGGCACACCTTAATCATTAACATCAGTTGTTAAATGCTGCCTTAGTAAGAGTACTCTTAATGCTGTTTAGACACTAAACAGATAAGACTGTTTATCCTGCATTAACTTTACCTAAATTCCTATCTTTTTTATCCTTTTCTGTGTCAAAGTTAGTAGCTCTGTGTCCCATTTCACCATAAGGCCATTTGTTGCATCTAAAAGGGTAACATTTTTCCACATTTTCTTTCTTTCTTTTTTCTTTTTAAAGATTTTATTTCATTATTTTCAGGAAGAGGGGAAGGGAGAGAGGCAGAGACGGGGAGAGACATCAATGTATGGTTGCTTTTCACCTGCCTCCAGCCACAGACCTGACTGGAGACCTGGTTTGCAACCTGGTTATGTGCCCTGGCTGGGGAATCAAACCTGCGACCTTTGGGTTTGCAGGCCATCGCCTTATCCACTGTGCTACTAGCCAGGGCTTTTTCCACATTTTCTTTCTAATCTATTGCAAGTTGGGAGAGCAGAGAAATAACTGGTGGGAATTTTGCCTGAAGTATCGATAAAGACGTTTCACATAAAGTCTGGGAAAAATAGAATTGTTTTAAACATTTGTAGAAATCTTACATAAATGATATTCTGTCCTGAGTGGTGTGGCTCAGTGGATTGAGTGCTGGCCTGAGAACCAAAGGTTGCCAGTTCGATTCCCAGTCAGGGGACATGCCTGGGTAGTGGACCAGGTTCCCAGCTAGGGGTGTGCAAGAGGCAACTAATGGGTATCTCTCTCACACAGCGATGTTTCTCTGCCTCCCTCCCTCCCTTCCCACCTTTCTAAAATAAATAACTAAAATCTTGGGGGAAAAAATAGGCTATTACTATGTTCACAATCAACCTCTGATGACAGCTTCAAATTCTATACAGGAGAATTCTTTTATAGTTTTACTTTTTAACGTTCATTTTCCATAAGAACTAGTTTCCATGCAATCTGTAAATGTGAATTGGAAGAGCTGAGTTCTTAACACTTCTTTTGAGTCTCCATCAATTTCCAAAAACTCACTACCTACCAAGACAATATCATTCAAAGATATAGGGAGTCTAAAGATAAGAGATGGGAATAATACATAGATAATCTCTCTTTCATTAAAGTTCTAACCTTTGTTTCTAATCACTGCAAAGACTAGATGCCAAGTAGTCTTTTTACTACTAGATCAAGTAGTAAAAAAAGGTGTTTTGGGCAGTGTATTAATTTTAATATTCTTTAAAACAGTACTTTAGCTATTATAGCTTACATTTTTAGTAATATTGTTTTCAAATTCTAATAGCTATGTATTCATTTAAAAAGATTTTCACTTAAGGATATATCCTACAAATGGATTACATATTGATTTAAGTCTCAGTTAAAAACAAAATTTTTAAATTTTGCGTAATTTATATTTCAATGACAACTTACATACGATATTGTTTTGTATTAGTTTCAGGTGTACAGCATAGTGGTTGGATAATCATGTATTTTGCAAAGTGTTTTGCCCCTGCTACCCACCTGGCACCATACATAGTTATTACAATACTATTGACTATATTCCCTATGCCTTACTTTACATCCCTATGATAATTAGTAACTACCAATTTGTATTTATTAATCTCTTAACCTTTTCCACCCCTGTTTCCTCTGGCAACCATCAGTCTGTTCTCTGCATCTATGCATTTTTTTGATTTGTTTGTTCATTTACTTTGTTCTTAGTTCCCACATGAATAAAATCAAAATAAAAAGATTTTGTCCAGCTCTGGCTGGTAGCACAATGGATAAGGCACCAGCCTACGAACCCAAAGGTTGCTGGTTCGATTCCCAGCCAGGACACATAATCAGGTTGCAAGCAAGGTCTCCAGCCAGATCCATAGCTGGAGGCAGGTGAAAGGCAACCATATATTGATGTCTCTCTCCCTCTCAGCCTCTCTCCCTTTCCCTACTCCTACAATAGCAAAGTTATGGAAGCAAGCCAAGTGCCCATCAATAGAAAAGTGGATAAAACAGCTATTATACATATACTCCATGGAATATTACCTAGCTGTAATAAAGAATGAAATTTTACCATTTGCAACAGTATGGATGAACCTAGAGAATATATGTTAAGTGAAATAAGCCAGTCAGAAAAAGACAAAAACAAATTTTAAAAATAGATCAGTAGTTGTTCTTCCTTTGTAATTTTTTTCCTTCTCATTTTATTATTTAGGTTCCACACTGAGCGGACTCCATATTGCTTAATATTAAAGATCCTTATTGCTGGTATCACTTAGCAGCTGTGTATTTGCAAACTTATGAACTAGGTCATTGCTAAAAGGCAACTGAGACAAACGGATTACTGGTTTGTGCTTAACAATTTCATATGTTCTCAGAAAATGTACCAGTCTTTGTGTTTAAATAAAAAGAAAATAATCCTGAAAAAAAATTCCTACTATACACACACACACACACACACACACACACACACACACACATACTATAGAGGAAAAAAAATAATTTTCTCTCTACCCTTCTAAATTCTTAGCTGAAGCCCCTGAAACAAAACACAGATTAACAGGAGAAAAACCAACAGAAGTGTATTAACTTGCATATTTCATATATACATGGAAGATATAAAGGTAAAATGAGTAACTCAAGAGGTAGCTTAGAACTTAGGCTTAAGCCCTCAGCTTAAAATGAAGAAAGAAGAGGGTGGGAAGGACAGTTATGGGGAAATGACAAGGAAAAGCATGGTGAACAAGTGTAAGGTTTATTATGCAGATTTACAACTGTGTCTTCTACATTTCTAAGATTCTCTTGTGATATAGTCAGCCTTCTCTTGCTGGTATAGAAACACAATCTTACATATGAAGATTTTCTTCATAAATTTCCCTTAAAAATATTACTTCTGCTGTTTCCAGATCTTCTCCTGTACCTTCTACTTCTCAAGATATGAGTAATTAATTGAAAAAATGATCCTTAAGCAAAAAGGGTCATATTTTGGGATGACGTATTCTGCTCTCTTATATCCATATTTTTGGGTAGTATATTCTGATTTACTAAATTTATTCCAGCTAAATGTTTTTTCCCTTTTTATTCAATTTGCTGGAGTGACACTGGTTAACAAAATTATACAGGTTTCAGGTGCACAGTTCCACAATACATTATCTGTATATTGTATTGTATGTTTACCATTCCAAGTCAAGTCTCATTCCATCACCATTTATCCCCTGTATACCATGCTCCAGCTTCTCCTACACCCTGTCCCCCTGGCAATCCCCACACTGTTGCCCAAGTCCACGAGTTCTTTTCTTTTCTTTTTTCTCTTCTCAACCCATCCAACCTCCTAATTCTGCCCCCAAACCTTCTGCCTCCCCAGACAGCTGTCAGCCTGCTCTCTGTCTAAGGATCTGTCTCTGCTTTGCCTGATAGTTCATTTCCTTCATTAGATTCCACATATGAGTGAAATCATACAGTACTTGTCTTTCTGTCTGGCTTTACTTAGCATAATGCTCATCCTCTGGCAAAGGGTAAGATTTTCCTCTTTTTACAGCCACATATTACACTGCATAAATGTACTGTAGCTTTTCTTTTATTTCTCATGGAGAAAAGGAAGGGAGGGAACAAGAAGGGGAGGGGGAGGGAAAAGGGAGGGAAACTGATATGAGAAACATTAATCCATTGCCTCCCATATGTGCTGACTAGAATTCAACCCCGTAATGTTCTGGTGAATAGGATGATGCTCCAACCAAGGCATCTGGCCAGGGTACCACTATTTTTATCCACTCATGTACTAAGTGGGCCCTTGGGCTGCATCCACATTTTGACTATTGTAAATGATGCTGCAATGAACATATGTAGGGTTGTGTACGTTTTTTTGAATTTGTGTATTGGATTTCTTAAGATATAT
Source organism: Noctilio leporinus (assembly GCA_004026585.1). Classification (NCBI taxonomy): domain Eukaryota; kingdom Metazoa; phylum Chordata; class Mammalia; order Chiroptera; family Noctilionidae; genus Noctilio; species Noctilio leporinus. The sequence continues at coordinate 4,982 of PVIW01005064.1, forward strand.
TCTCAAAAATGCAATCACTAGGTCATAAGGCAGTTCCATTTTAAATTTTTTCAAGATTTTATTTATTATTTTTAGAGAGAGGGGAAGCAAGGAAGGCAGAGAGGGAGAGAGGCATCAATGTATGGTTGCCTTTCACCTGCCTCCAGCTATGGACCTGGCTCAAGACTTGGCTTGCAACCTGGTTATGTGCCCTGACTGGGATGAACCAGTGACCTTTGGGTTCACAGGCTAGTGCTAACCCACTGAGCCACACCAGCAGGACCATTTTTAATTTTTTGAGGTAACTTCATACTGCTTTCCAAAGTGGCTACACGAGTCTAAATTCCCACAAATAGTTCATGAGGGTTCTCTTTTCTTCATATTCTTATCAACATTGGTTTATTCTTTGATGACAGCCATCCTGACAGTTGTAAAGTGGTATCTCATTGTGTTTTTAATTTGCATTTCTCTAATGATTAGTGACATTGAACATCTTTTCATGTCAATGGGCCATCTGTATGTCCTCTTTGGAGAAGTGTCTTTTCAGGTCCTCTACCCATTTCTTTTATAATCCTCACCCACAGATATACTTATTGATTTGAGAGAAAGAGAGGAAGGATGATAAAAACAAACAAACAAAAACATCAATGTGAGAAACACTGATCTGTTGCCTCCCATACTCACCCCAACCAGAGAGCAAACCTGCAACATTCAGATGCATGGAATGACCCTCCAACCAATTGAACCACCTGACCAGAGCTTCTGCCCATTTAAAATGGGATTATTTGTTGTTTTGGTTTTGAGTTTTTTAAGATCTTTATACATTTTTTATGTTAACCTCATCAAATTTATCATTGGCAAATATGTTCTCCTATTCAGTGGGTTGTCTTTACCTTTTGTTGATGATTGGTTTCCTTTGCTGTGCAAAAACTTTTTAGTTTGATGTAGCCCCATGTTTTTTTCTTTTGTGTCCTTTGCCTGGGGTTATATATCAGAAAAAAAAATGTTCCTGAGATATGTCCAAGATTTTACTGCCAATGTTTTCTTCTGGCATTTTTATGGTTTTGAGTCGAACATCTAAGCCTTTAGTCCATTTTGAGTTTACTCTTGTGTATGGTGTAAGAAGGTGCTCTGGTGTCATTCTTTTGCATCTATCTGTCCAATTTTTCCCAACACTATCTATTGAACAGACTATCTTTATTCCATAGTGTTTGCACTTCTTTGTCAAAGGGTTTGACCATAAAGGATTGGGTTTATTTCTGGGCTATCTATTCTGCTCCATTGACCTATATGTCTATTTTTATGCCAGTATCATCTTGTTTTGATTACTATGGCCTTGTAGCATGTGGTATCAGGTGGCATGATTCCTCCAACTTTGTTCTTCTTTTTCAAGATTTTTGTGGTTATTAGGGTTGTTTGTGGTTCCATGTTCATTTTTGGAATATTTTCCTAGTTCTATGAAGTATGCCACTGGTATCTTAAGAGGAACTGTGCTGAATCTATAGATGGCTTTGCGTAGTATGGACAGTTTAATTATGTTAATTCTTCCTATCCAGGAACATAGCATATGCTTCCACTTATTTGTATCTTCTTTAATTTCTATTTTTAGTGCCTTATATTTGTTCAAATACAGGAGTTTTACATCCTTGGTTAAATTTATTCCTATTTTATTCTTTTTGAAGCAATTGTGGATGGGATTGTTTTCTTAAGTTCCCTTTCTGATAGTTCATTATTGATGTATTAAAGTGCAACTGATCTCTGGATATTTATTTTGTATCCTGCTACTTTACTGAATTCATTTATCAGTTCTAGTAGTTTTTTGCTGGAATCACTAGGGTTCTCTATATACAGTATCATGTGATCTGCAAATAATGACAGTTTTACTTCTTCCTTTCCCATTTGTATGCCTTAGATTTCTTTGTCTTATCTGATAGCTGTGGCTAAGACTTCCAATACTATTTTGAATAAGAGGGGTGAAAGCAGACATACCTATCTTGTTCCTGATCTTAAGAGAAATACTTGTACTTTTTGCCCACTAAGTATGATGCTGGCAGTGGGTTTATCATATTACATTGAGGTATGTTCCCTCTATTCCCACTTTGCTGAGAGTTTTATCATAAATGGGTGCTGGATTTTACAAAATGCTTTTTCTGAATTTATTGATTTAATTATGTGGTTTTTATCCATTTTGGTTATGGAATGTATTATATTTATTGATTTGCAGATATTGTACTAATCTTTGATCCTCCGAACAATTTCCATTTGATTACATGTATGGCTGGATCCAGTTTGCTAATATTTTGAGAATTTTAGCATGTATAGCCATCAGGGATACTGGCCTACAATTTTCTCTTATTGTACTATCTTCATCTGGTTTTGGAATGAACCTCATAAAATGAGATTGGGAGTCTTCCGTCCTCTTGAATTTATAGAACAGTATGAGAAAGATACCTGTGAGTTATTCTTTAAATATTTGGTAAAATTCACCTGTGAAGCCATTCAGAGCAGGGCTTTTGCTTTTTAGGAGTTTTTTTTATTACTGCTTCAATTTCACTAGTTGTATTTAGGTTCTCTGATTCTCCCTGATTCAGTTTGGCAATGTTGTATATTTCTAGGAATGTATCCATTTCTTCCAAATTGTCCAATGTGTTGGCATATGGTTGTTCATAACATTTTCTTATAATCCTTTGTATTTCTTTGGTGTTGGTTGTTACTTCTCTTCCATTTTTCTGACTTTATTTACTTGGATCATCTCTTTCTTTTTTTCTTGATTAGTCTGGTTAAAGGTTTGTCAATCTTGTTTATCTTTTCAAAGAATTAGGTCTTGGTTTCATTGATCTTTCATATTATTTTTCTAGTCTCCATTTTATTTCTATTCTGATATTTATTTTTCTTTACTTCTACTCACTTTGGGCTTTGTTGTTCTTTTTCAAAAAAGTTAGATTGCTTATTTGAGACTTTTTTAATTTCTTGAGATAGGCCTATAATGTTATGAATTTCCCTCCAGGACTGCTTTCACTCTGTCCCATAGATTTTGTGCTATTGTGTTCTCATTTGTTTCAAGGTATATTTTGATTTGTTCCTTGATCTCATTGTTAATCCACTCATTATTTAGTAACATGTTACTTAGCCTCCATGTTTTTATGTGTTTTTCAGCTTTTTTCTTAAAATTGACTTCTAATTTCCTACCATTATCAGAGAAGATGCTGATATGATTTCAATCTTATTAAATTTATTGAAACTTGTTTTATGTCTTAACACGTGGTCTATCCTAGAAAATTTTCCATGTGCATTTGAAAAGAATGTATGTTTTGGGGTGAAATACTTTGAAGATATCAATTAAGTTCATATAATATAATGTATCATAAAAGTCTACCATTTCCTTGATTTTCTGTCTGTAACGTTCATCCATTGATGTCAATGGGGTGTTAAAATCCCCTATGACTGTATTACTGTCAATCTCTCTCTTTATGTCTAGCAAGATCTACTTTACGTATTTACGCACTCCTCTTTTGGGTGAATATGTTTACAAGGGTTATATCCTCTTGGCAGGTTGTTCCCTTTATCATCATGTAGTGTCCTTCTTTGTCTTTTACTATAGCCTTTGTTTTAAATTCAATTTTGTCAGATTTAAGTACTGCTACATCAGCTGTTTTTCCTTTCCATTTGTATGAAGTAGCTTTTTCCATGCCTTTACTTTTAGTTTGTGTATATCTTTCATTCTGAGATGGGTCTCTTGTAGATAGCACATATACTGGTCTAGTTTTCTTATCTGTTCAGCTACTGTATGTCTTTTGATTGGAGCATTTAAGCCTTTTACATTAAAAGTGATCACTGATATGTACTGAATTGCCATTTTATTCTCTTAACTGTTCCCCTCTTCCCTCTCTCCCTCCTTCTTCTTTAAGCTGGCCCTTTACCATTTCTTGTAATGCTGGTTTGGTGGTAACAAAATCCTTTAGCTTTTCTTATCTAGGAAGCTCTTTATTTTTCCCTCACTTTTAAATGATAATTTTGCTGTGTAAAGTAGTCTTGGAAGTAGGTCCTTGCTTGTCATCACTTTGAATAGTTCCTGCCAATCTTTTCTAGCCTGAAATGTTTCCATTGAAAAATCAGCTGACAGTCTTATGGGCGCTTCCTCATAGCTAACTATCTTTCTCTTACAGCTTTTAAGATTCTGTCCTTGTCTTTAACCTTTGCCATTTTATTTATGATGTGTCTTGGCGTGTAGGTATCTTTTGGTTGATCCTATTTGTGACTCTCTGAGCTTCCTGGACTTGTGTGTCTTTTTCCTTCACAAGGTTGGGGAAGTTCTGGTCATTATTTCTTCAAATAGGTTCTCGATCACTTGCTCTCACTATGTCTCAAAGGTCCCTTAAACTATCCTCATTTTTTAAAATTCTGTTTTCTTTTTGCTGCTCTGATTGGGTGTTTCCTTCTACCTTGTCTTCCAAATTGCTCATTCAATCCTTTGCTTCATACAATCTACTATTTATTCTATCCAGTGTATTCTTCATTTCAGGTATTATAGTTTTCATTTATGACTGGTTCTTTTTCATGGTTTCCATATCCCTTTTCATGTTGCTGTAGTTCTAAGTTTCTCGAGCAACTTATAGCCATTTTGAACTCTGTATCTAATAATCTGCTTGCTTTCATTTCATTTAGCTCTTTTTCTGGAGAGTTCCCCTGTTCTTTCATTTAAGGCATGTTTCTTTCTCTTCCCAATTTAGCTATCTCTTGGTATTATTTCTATATATTAGGTAGACCTGCTATGACTCCCAGTCTTGGTAGAGTGGCCTTATTTAGTAGGTGACTTGAGAGACCCAGTTGCACAGTCTCCTTGACCACCTGAGCTGGGTGCTCCAGAAAAGTCATTTGTAGTTATGTAGGCATTTCTATTGTAATTGATTCTTGATTGGGGAAACTGTGCTTTGAGTCAACCCTCAGGCTGGCTAACTAAACATAAGCACTCCTATATTCATTGAAGCATTATTTACAATCACAAAGATATGGAAGCAGCCCAAGTGTTCATCAATGGATGAGTGGATAAAAGAACTATGGGACATTTACACAATGAAATACTACTCAACCATAAAAAAAGAAAAAATTTTACCCTTTGTGATTATATGGATGGACCTGGAGAGTATTAAGCCAAGTGAAAATAAGCCAGTCAGAGAAAAACAAATACCATATGATTTCACTCACGTGGAATATAATGAACAAACTGAGCTAACAAGTAAAATGGGGACAAAAATCACAGATGAAGAGCAGGATGACAGCCAGTTGGGGCTGGGGGAGGTCAGGAAGGTTGGAGGATGGGGGAATTGAGCAAGAAGGAAAAAAGACTTATGGACATATACAAAAGTGTGGTGACTGCTGGAGGCAGAAGAGTATAAGGGAACTAAAAAATAAATACATTTTTCTTAAAGATAAAAAACAAAAAACAGATGTTATTATCACCCCTAGCACCATTTGACAGATTATAAATATTATAATTATTATTAACCAGTTAATATTTCTTGTACATTAACTATGTGCCAGGTACTGAGTTAAGTGCTTTCCACAATTTATCTCATTTAATCCTCAATACAAACATATAAAGTAGGTTCCATTATTATCACCATTTCACAGATAAGGAAACTGAAGTCCCAAGAGGCAAAGTTACATGACCAAGGTCTGACAGCTAGTATGTTAGGATAAGTGGCAGAGTTTAAAATCAAACCCAGATCTGTCTGACTGCAAAGCTCATGCTGTTAACTGCTACATTTTTCTGACTTTCAATATTTGCCCAAGTAGTTCCCACTAATAAACCATGATGCTAATCACAATTCACTTAAACACTGTAATATAAAGTATTCTACAGATTCAAAGATTTCAAGTTCCATTAAAGTAAAATCTGACATTTATATTACTGAACCATAACTGTAACATGAAAATTAAAGAATTACTTACTTGCACAATTTGCCTTCTGCCATGCGGAATTAAAAAACTGAGACAGAATCAGAACTATTTGTATTCTATCTGCCATTAAGAGACTTGCAGCACAACTCTGACTCTCTGAAGTATTCTGTAACAAAAAAGAAGAAAAAAGGAAGGTGGGGGAGGGAAGGGAAAATACAACTTAAGTATTTTTAAGAGTTCCAAACAACTGAGACCAGAAAAAAAAACCCTTTTAAAATAATTAAAACATTTAAGCATTTTAACACTTTGTTTGATATACTCAAATAATGATTTAACTAATAACAATATTTTAATAAAACAACAGCAGCTAACATTTATCGATACCAGGTTCATTTGCAAGGGAAAAAAGTCTTCACTTCTTAAATAAGCATTTTCTTCTATAGCACAATCTCAACAACCTTGGCCCAAGTTGTGTGCATGTCCTATTTCTTACTTTTTGTGCACAGGAGAAAATGGAAAGCTATTCACAAAATGTAGCAGTGGTTATGTGTGAATAATGGAAACATTCTGATTTTTATTTTATTTTGCTTCTTTGGCACACTAAATTTTCTACAATGAACATATATGATTTACATGATTCTTTTTAATCTGATAAATAAATGATCATAAAACATTTAGTTTCATCTTCTGGGTAATTTTTGGTACATGTCCAGTTTGTACCCAAATAGTTTGTACCCAATAAAAGAACATGCTTTCCACAGATCATTTTAATAATGAAACTCACACTATAACAAATAACAAATCCAAGTTTCTAAATTAACGTCTTTTTTGTATTTCCTTTCTCTTTTGCCCCAAGCAAGGAACTAAGCCCTGATGACCCTTCATTCTTTCAAAGTTAATTAACTTCTACTACTTACCAGGCATTATAAGAACCCTGGTATTTCTAGGATACAAAAAAGTAAAAGGGAATGCCATCAACACTGGGGCTGCAGGAACCTCCCCAGACCATAGACATAAGGAATAGTTCGATGAATAATGAAAGATGATGACTCTAGAAAAGAACTAATTAGCCATGTGGGGCGAAAAAAGAGGGAAGGAGGGCTTAATGGTAGAATTCTTGCTTTGAAATATCTCAAGTTCATTTTAGGATGGTTATTCCTCTGTGGTTACCCCCTTAGTTTTATCATTAAAAGATGCACCTAAATGAATATTTGCCTTTAAAATAGTGAATTAAACAAAGCATTTTGAAAGCTCCTCTCCTAAAATTGCTTTCAGAGCATTATCAGCCACAGCAGAAAATTTCTATTAGTGCATAGCTTACGGAGTCAGACAACCCTCATTCACTAGCTGGCCATCTTGAGGAAGCTGAGGTGACCTCTCTGAGGTTCAGTTTCAAAGTCACAAGTCCTGCATAACATAATCACTTAGCCCAATGTCTGGCACTTAGTAACTGATATACACTATTTCACCTAGCTACCTTGCCGCCAACCTTAAGTGCTCTAAAGGGATGTTGTAGGCTAAGTGTAATCAGTTACATGAGTTGAATCTTCCTAAGCAGATGACTGGCTATTTAAAAAAAATCAATGCTGCTTAGTCAGTATGAGTAGTTAATATGTGGAATAGTTCAGTCAAGGAAGATATTAGTGTAGTTGGGAGAAATTACAGAATATTTATGGAGGAAGTGAGATTTGAACTGAGCCCTATACTGATAAAAAGAAGAGGAATGATTACATGGTATTCAAGGAGTATTCATAGGTTAATGTTGCTAGAATGAAGTGGACCTCTGTGAAAGTAGATGCATTAGAGGGATAACTTAGGGCAAGGTTAAGAGTCCTGAGGGTCAAGAGATTCAGACAGTGGGAAACTTAAAAATATTTTAAATCCTCACCCAAGGACACACTTATTGACTTTAGAGAGAAAAGAAGGGAGGGAGAGAGAGAAGGAGAAAAACATCAATCAGTTGCCTCTTGCATACACCCTGACTGATGACTAAACCTGCAACCCAGGCATGTGCCCTGACCAGGAATCAAACCTGCAACCTTTTGGTTTACGGAACTGATCTCCAACCAATTCAGCCACACCAGCCAGGGCAACAGTGGGAAACTTTTAAAGATTTTTGAGGAGAGTGATATGAAAAAGCCAAGTTTGGGAAACACAGGTCTCTGTTACAATATGTAGGGTAAGAAGGCAGAGAGACTAACTAACCACATTTCCATAGTGCAGGTATGATGTAAAGAAAGTGACAACTGTGGAAATGGAAGGGAAGAGATAAATGATCCCAGTGACGATGATGTACTTGTTGAGTACCTAATGGTTCTAAATGCTCCAAATGTGTGATTCATTTAATCCTTGTAACAACTCCCTAAAAGAGATAGTAGTGTTCTTCTGGATTCAAAGCCAGCCTCTCCAAGGACATGGCTTTGGATAAGTAACTTAATCACTCTGAGGCTTAGGTTCCTAAAGCATCATATCCACCTATATAGGCCTTGATTTCTCATCTAGACCAAAGTTCCTTTCAGATGGAAACTTTGAATTGTATCCTTGTGTTCCCAACACCAAGCATGTGGATCAAAAAAATACTGGTTCTTGGTTTATATTTAAATTCTTAATACTCAAGTACTCATAACCACTTGCAGAACCCTAATCACAATAAACTCAACTATCCACTTTCATCATGCTTGTATGACAAAAAAGCCAACAACCAAGCAGACTATCCCCATAATAAATCCATAATCCCAAACTGCACTCCTCGCTTTCCTATCTGCTCATTCTCCTCTCTTTAAAACCGCTATTCCAATCTTCCCTACTCTCCCTGAAACTCCAACATCCCTTTACTCTCAAGACAGCATGTGGCCTCCTGACTGACAGTGAAAAAAGATGGTGTCATGCGGAAACTCTCAGCTGCCTACTTCCACCCCTATTCTCTCCCTCTACCTGCCTGTTCCAGTGCAGACAGTCAAAGGCTCCTCTCTATGTGGATGCCCTAGAATCCCATCTATTCTGCCTTCTCAGGAAAATTGACTTTGTTTCCTTTTTCCACCCTCTCCTGTATCTTCACCTTCTCTATAGGACCCTTCCCAGGAGCATTTAAACTTGTTTAGGTCTCTGCCATCTTAAAGAGAAGTAGGAGAGAAAAGACAGAGAAATGGAGGAATAAAGTAACAAAGAAATTAAAGAAAATCACTGAGTTCCACATTCCTCTGTAGTGAACTCTTGACTATCCTATCTCCTCTTTAAGGCCAAACTCTTCAGCAGTTGTGTAGATTCACTCTGCCTACTTCCTCATCTTTCATTCACTATTTAACTCGCTTTAATCTTGCTTTCACCCCAAACACTCCATCAAAATTACTCATTCAGGCACCAATAATGATAATGTTGACAGATGCACCTTCCAGTCCTCTCATCAGAATTTGACACAAATAACCAACCCTTCCCTTTTCCTTTAATCTACAGGATACCATACTCTCCTGACTTTTCTTCATCTCGTAGACTCTTCTGTTTCAGTCTCCTTTGAAACTTTATTCTCCACCCAAGTCTTCAACTTTTAACATGTCTTACTCATTTATCATTTATCAAATATATTCATCATGCCATGGCTTCAAACACTACTTTTAAGCCAACTACTTGCAAACATATTATCTCAAATCCAGATCTCTAGATGTATATGAGGTCTGTCCCAAAAGTATTGGTCACACAAACTGTTTTAATTATGTTGACATTGGCTTGATACTTTTGGGAAAGACCTCATATATCCTACCACATATGCATTATTTTCACATTATCATAAACACCTCAAAATCAACATTTTCAAATCAAGTTCATGATATTCCCCCCACAAAACAAGTTCCTCCCTCCGTTTGAATAGCAACCCTACTCACTAAGCTGCTCTTATTAAAACCCTGGAAATCATCATTCTCTTTCCTTCACTCTCTACATTCAATTAACTACCAAGTCTTGTCAATTTTATCTCCCAAATATCTCTGAAATCTAATCTACTCATTTCTTCCCATAAAGGGGCCCCTATGTTGCCTGGTCATCACTATTTCTCTTACCACTACAAGAGTCTCAATTCAGTTCCCTACACCTACTCTTCCTCTATCCTCACTAGTCCACCGCCCCCCCATTTTCTCTCATGCAGAACGGCTTTTTAAAGTACAAATCTGACCATGTTATTCTGCAGAATTATAACTTTCAGTAACATCGCATTGTTTTAAAATCAAAGTCTAAAATCCTTAACATACCCTACAAGGCCCACATAACCAGGCACCTGCCTCCTTCTTCAGGTTCGGCTCCCTACTCTCCTGGCTCACAGTGCTTTGAGTTCTTTCTCGTCCTCAAACACTCTAGACTCCCATCTCAGTCTTCACATCTGCTATTTCTTTATATGTGACCTTCTCTACCCTGTCCCACATCCTCTCAAATTTTAGGGGTCAGCTTTAATCACTGTCCTCTCTACCTCCAGCCCCAGTAAAGATCAATACCCTGCTATATGCTTTGGTAACAGCTGAGGTTTCCCTCCTGCATACTTACCCACCTGAACTAAGCAGTTACTTACATTTGTTTCATGCTTGTTTTTCCTACCACACTGCAAGCTCCACTCATTCACAGCTACCACTAGCGAGCACATAATAGGTACTCAATACTTTTTGAATATATAAGAAGCATTATGTTTTCTGATTTCTATGAAAGACACAGATTATTATGTTATGGTATGTCCCAATTCTGCCTATATTCCTAATAATTTACTTGTTAATCTACACTAACACTACGTTGAACACTTCTAGGTACACACCTCCAATCCCTAGCACCTTCATAAATATACATGTATACAGACACACACACACACACACACACACACACAATCTGTATGTCTGTCTATATAAATTTTAAACCAAGTCGAATAAGACAGAACTTAGCAACTCAGAATTTATAGGACCAAAGCACCCTGGCAAGCATTCTGATGATGCTGACTAGCTCAAGGAAACCACATCCCTATCAGTTTAAACTAAAAGAAAGTATGACTCTAAAGAAGGGTGAATCCATCATCCTTCTATATCCAGGTTTCACTTATCACTTGTATTCTTCACCTTAAGATACTAAAACTATATGTGATCCTTGTCCCAGTAATTCAAAGAGGAAGTAATAAAATATAGAATTCTCATCATATAATTCTATGATGGTTAAATGAATTAACTTGCTGTACCACAGAATTAGCCTGCTAATCTCTACCTTTGATTCTTTTTCTCCTTGTTTATACTCCTCTCTCAATCAAGCCATGGACATGGATTCACACTCTAAAGAGGTGAGAAATTATGTTTTGTTCAAAATCAGCTTGTACATTTTCTTTGATTAACCCACCTTGCTCTGTTCCCCTCTTTAATCCAGCATATATTCACCTTTTTGCTCTAAATTGCAATTGTACAATTTATGCATTAATATTAGTTTTTCCTATTTTCTTTTTCTCAGTATAGCTTTATTTTCACAACTATTCTGAAAGTTTGAGACCCTGAACCTAATCCTCCTTTTCCTTCTACATCCTTTTACCAGCCCAATATTTAAGAATAGCCATGTGCTTACTGATTAATCTAAATGAAAGACTAAGTCTGAGTCAAAGAAAATACATTATTCGAGAGAAACTGCACCCCCCATCCCGAAACACACACAAAAAAGCCAACTGATTCCTTCAAGTTCACTCCTAAGAATCTCAGATTATTTTTTTCAATATAGTCATTATTATACATGATAGTTCAATTCCCAAACCAACTCAAAAAAGCCTATTCAATCCATCATGTGCCTCGGAAATGTAGAAATCATGCTTTTGAGCTAATATACCATATCCAGCTCTAAGAAAAGGAAGTGAAAGAGACCAAAGTCTAGAATGAGTTGGAGAAAAAGAATGCAGATTGGGGAAAGGGTTTTGGTGCCTCTTTTTGTGTCTTTACTCTCTTCTTTTCACATAAGGGTGAGGAGAGCCTGGTGCCAGATCACTGGTAGAATCTGACAGCACAGAAGAGAAGGAAGTGCCACTCCCACTCTGGTAAGGAGAATTCATATGAAAATTTTTACACAGATTAGGTGATACCCAGAATGTTGCAACAATGTTTGCAATAATTTTTTAAACCTCTTCTTAATTCCACAATAACACAAATGAGAAAAACACTTGCTGCTTCAAAAAACCCAAGCTTTGCATCATAATCACCGTCATTCTGGCCACAAACAACTCCCCTTGAGTCAAAACAGAATATGATGCTATTTAATGCCCTGCTATAGTTGACAGGGACAAGTCTTGGAAGCTTTATTTTTATTTTTTATTTTTAAGATTTTATTTCATTATTTCTAGAAAGAGGGGAAGGGAGAGAGGCAGGGAAGGAGAGAGACATCGATGTACGGTTGCCTTTCACCTGACTCCAGCCACAGATCTGACTGGAGACCTGGTTTGCAATCTTGTTACGTGCCCTGGCTGGGGAATCGAACCTGAGACCTTTGGGTTTGCAGGCCGGCGCCTTACCCACTGTGCTACCAGCCAGGGCAAGGAAGCTTTATTTTTAAATCACAGTGAGATGTGTGTGTATGTTTCCCTTGCTATACCCAATAGAAGTATGCCCAAAAAATATTGCATGTAAGCCCAATTCTTTAACTACATTGAAAACTAGCTCTTTACAGAAAGACTGACCACAGGAATTATTTAACGTAAATAACTCCCTTCTTTATGTAAAAATATAATCATTTATGTTAAGTAAAATCAGGCTGACTTAAAGCAAGATGTAACTAGATACAAGCCTGTATTTTATCACATTAACTATGACTTTTAAAATAATTCCAACCACATTTTCATGACACTGCTTTTGCTCTGAATACAAGAGAAACTTCCCCACTCCACAGTCCCAAAGTTATTCATGTTTTTCCTTTACAAGGCAAATCCTGCCCTCACCTCGTGACTCCCACCAGCCCTGACACTCTATTCCTTTCCTATTTTAGACCCTATAAGGTTCTCCGGAACAGGAACATATCTTTATTTATTTATTTTTTAAGTCCCTCATGGCACCTACCACATGACCAGAAAAGCTGTAAGAGGACCAAGAATGGGGGAGGGGGGTAAATTTACCATTTCATAACATTTTATCTCCCATTCACCAAGAACCATTACTATGTGCCAATTTTCTCAAGAGTTCCTTTTATCCCCACCTTACAGCTGAGAAAGCAAGCAATGAGTATGCAACCTGCTGAGGGTGTACTTTTAATGAGAAGGAAATTAAGACTAAGACGACCCAAGGTCAAGCTTCTAGAGAGTGGTGGGTCTGAACACTTCTGGCTACAAAGCTCAAGGTCCTAACCACTACCACGCTTCAGCTTCCCCACTCTACTTGGAATTTCAAGGAAGGGTCCTTCCTGGGAACTCCAGGGGGAATTAGGAAGAAACTGGTGGAGTTTGGGGGAGGGGTTAAGAGCGGGGTAAGGGAAAGAAAACGTAGGGTTAAGGGGTGGAGAAGCCCCAAGAAAACCTGTCATATCTCTCTATAAAGAGTGCGAACTAAGAGGATGCCCAACAGTGCCAGGAAGGCAAAATTTCCAACTCCAGGCCCTATAACGCCATCCACTTTCTTGATGGTGAAACTCTACAGTCCTAGTCCAACCCGTTTTTCTTACAAGTGGAGAAACCGAGCTCCACCCCGAGTTAACCATCGTTACGTCCTCGTCGGTTCCCAACGCTCCACGCCAGAGGTGCTCCTCTACCCACCAGCACGACTCGGCGGATGTGGTCCATCTTGCTGGCGACCTGTTGGAACAGCGGGTAGCAGGTCTGGCAGAAGCGCACCGGCCGGGCGCCGCGCACCAGACACCCGGTCAGCTCTGCGCTGCTGTTGGCGTAGTCCAGCAGCAGCTGCCGGCACGCAGGATCCAGATCCGGCAGGTCCTGGGGTAGCGACTGAGGCCCTCGCCCTCCTCCCTGCCGCAGCGTCAGAGCCAAGTCCTCCATCATCAGCAACTGCCGCTCCGACAGGAGGTGGTACAAAGCCCTGTGGGGGCTGTTGCCCCTGGCAAGCGTGCCCAGAGCCAGCCCCGACCACAGCAGGGGCACCAGCAGCAGCAGCAGCCACGGCTGTCGTATCGGCCTGCGCCGCGCCTCTGTCGCGTCGGGACCCATGGTGGGGGGCACGCACCCGCCGTGCCCACCGCACCCCAGGCGGTTGCCGGGGACCACCGCCGCTTCCGGCTTCCTAGCTTGCAGGCCGCAAGTGGGGTCACGAGGTGCGCGCGTCATTGCCCCGCCCCCGGCGCGCGGGCCGAGCCGGATTGGCGACAGCGAGCCCTAGGGCCGCGCGTGGGCGGGAGTGCGCACACTCGAGTGGCCTCGCACCCAGCCGGTCAGGGGCTGACCCAGGGGCGCGAGAGACCTAGGGTGGTGTCTGACTGTGGGCCACCAGCCGGGCCTCCCTGGTCATCTGAAGACGGGGGTCCACCACTTAAAACAATTAAGTCCCCAGCCCTGGCTGGTGGGACAGTGGGTAAGGCGTCAGCCTGTGAACACAAAGGTCGTTGGTTCGATTCCCAGCCAGGGCACATAACCAGGTTGCAAGCCAGGTTTCCAGCCAGTTCCCCAGCTGGAGGCAGGTGAAAGGCAACCATACATTGATGTCTCTCTCTCCCTCTCTGTTCTTCTTTCCCTGTCTCTAAAAATAATAAAGTCTTTTTAAGAATTAAAAAACAAACAAACAAAAAAAAAACAGTTAAGTCTCAAGAGGGTCTTAGCCCTCAATTGCCCATCGCTTTGGGAATTCCCTACGTTCTAGAAGTCACTTTGTAAAAAGAATAAACTTAAAGGAATTAGGAGTGAACACCTAAGACTGCTAGCAGGGCTTTGCTGATTTTTTTTTTTAATTGGTGTTTCTTTCTTTTGTAATTAATTTATTGAATTAGAATTGTTTCACTGTTTCTCCCATTGCTCTTCCCTGTCTCCACCCCGGTCAATCCCCACTTGTCCAGGTCCATGGGTCTTTCACATTAGCTCCTTGAGGAAACCCTACTCCTTCTCTCTCCCATTATCCCTGTGCCCCCCTTCTCCTCTGGTAACCCTCATTCAGCTAAAAAGAGAAACATCCATATGGGAAAACATATTTACTAATGATCCTTCTGACAAAGGTTTGATCTCCAGAATATATAAAGACTCAACACCAGGAAGAAAACAGCCCAATCCAAAAATGAGCAAAGGACCTAAATAGACACTTCCCCAAGGAGGATGTACAAAGGGCCCATAGGCCTATGAAAGAATGCTCAACATCCCCAACCATTAGAGAGATGCAAGGTAAAACCATAATAAGATACCACCTCACACCTGTCAGAATGGCCATTATCAAATCAACAAGCAACAAGTGCTGGTGAGGATGTGGGGAAAAGAGAACCCTAGTGCACTGTTGGTGGGAATGCAGACTGGTGTAGCCACAATGGAAAACAGTATGAAATTTCCTCAAAAAAACTAAAAATGGAACTGCCTTTTACCCAGCTATTCCACTATTAGGACTATGCCCAAAGAACCCTGAAGCACCAATTCAGAAGAACCTATGCACCCCTATATTCATAGCAACACTATTCACAATAGCCAAGCGCTGGAAACAGCCTAAGTGCCCATCAGTAGATGACTATATCAAAAAACTGAGATACATTTACATAATGGAATACTGCAGAGCAGGCAGTAGGAACTACTATCTTTTGCAATAGCACAGTTGGAACTGGAGAGTACTGGTGTTTCCTAACATAATTTTACTGTCATCTTCAGAAACAGTAAAAATGTTGGTTACTTATTTTTGGTAGTGGAGTCTAGTAGGGCTTCCAAGCTTTTAAAAACAAAACAAAACAAAAAACACACAGACCCATCCATAAGAGCTGCCACTGCCAGTGATGTGTTCAAGGCAATTCAGAGATCCAAATCGTTCATTTGAATCCAGCTTTCTCCTCTCCACTCATGGTTCCTTGTAATCTTTGTTTTTTATTTTGCTTAGTGTAACCTTTATTTCTTCTTTTATGTTGTTGCTGTACTCAATGAATTCTTTGAGCATCCTAATCACCAGCATTTTGAACTTTGCACCTGATAGGTTAGCTATCTCCATTTCAATTAGTTCTGTTTCTGCGGTTTTGTTCGGTTCTTTCACTTGGGCCATATTTCTTTGTCTCCTCAATTTGGCAGCCGCCCTGTGTTTATTCCTATGTATTAGGTAGAGCTGCTTTGACTCCCTGTCTCAGTAGCATGGCCTATAATAGAAAAGGCACCTTTTGTGTGAGGCAGAGCCTTAGGTAATTGCCAGGGTGGGGCAACATGCTTCACATTGTGGCTCTGTGCATGGTAGGGGCTCGGAGAGGGGACAGTGCTGCTGCTTCTGGAGGTTTGCCTGGCACTTGCCTGTTTCCAGTCATTTCACCCACTTCCCACATGTGACTGGTGCCCTCCCAGCTGTTGCCCTGGTGGTGAATCCCAGAATGGGAGGGATTGCATACAGTCTAACTCCATGCAGGCCCTTTAAGCCAAGTATCCTGAAAATCTGGCAGTTTCTTCCACTGCCCCAACCCCCCTCTGGTTTTTACAGACAGAAATTAACAGAATTTATTTTCCTGGCGCTGGAACCCTGAGCTATGCAGTTTGGACTGGGGCAGAGATTGCTTGCTTCCAAGGTATCTCTCCCAATTTTTATTCACCCTACCTGGACGTGGGATCGTCTGTTCCACCGCTGCCACCACGAGCTCTCCAGGCCACACCACTTCTCCACACCTCTCCACTTATCTCCGCAACTCTGCCCCTCCTACCTGTCTGGATGAATATGGCTTCTTTAAATCCTTGGTTGTCTTAGTTCCATATAGCTTGAATTTCTGACAGTTGTAGATGTTATTTGTTTTTGAGGCTTAGTTGTAATTTTTCCCATAGTAGCTTTGGGAAGCCGAAGCATGTCTACCTATACCTCCAGAAATCCAAGATGCTATTTCTATACAGCATGCCATTTTAATGTCAATTTTTAACTATTCTTTGTTAGTCACATCCACTGTGTACATGACATCAGAAGCAGAAAAAAACAATTCTTACAAATAAAATACAGTGTATGAATATAGTTCATGTCTCAGAAAAGTGGATGTTCTAAGATTGTCTTATGGTAGGCAACATCTAGAACAAATACCACTTGTTACTGTGTTTCCACTGTGCTTACTTGAAGACAAAGCCAACATTAAATCTTTTACTGTGCTGCTTTTGCAACTATTTTATTTTCCTTCCAGTTCTAGTTCTTCCCAAGAGCTCTAATCAAGTAAAGATTTTTACCCTCTCCTGATCTGATTGGCACTGTGATTATCCACCTCTTTCCAGCAGTGTCCAGCCCAGCTTTACATAGATAATGGAGAGCTATGTTTTCTGTATTTGAATGGTAAAGCTATGAACAGGGTCATTTTTCCCTCCTAAAAGTTAGAGAAATAAATTATCCACCATAACTATTCTGCTGCTCCCAGTACCATGGGGAACATAGTTGCCTCTCTGTTCCATCCTATTAGCCTGCTAACATTTTAAATACTATAACAGCAAAACCAAAGGTTGCTGGTTCAATTCCCTAGTCAGGGCACATAACCAGGTTGCAAGCCAGGTCTCTAGCCAGGTCTGTAGCTGGAGGCAGATGAAAGGCAACCATACATTGATGCTTCTCTTCCTTTCTTCCTCCCCGCTGCCCTTCTCTCTAAAAATAATAAATAAAATCTTCTAAATAAATAAAATACTATGACAATTACTAAATTAATTACTTGATTATACACACACATATTCATATTTACATATAAATCTTGGACCTGTTAGCTGTAAACCAAGATTTCATTAGACTTTCCTGTGGTACCATGATTGTGTACTTAAACCTTCAGAGACTGTATTCTCTGCACTTTGGAGAATAACTCCTGGCTGACCTAATAGAGATAATAATGTTATGGTGGGACTTGACAATAGGCTTCCATCAAAACAATCTATCTGTTGGGTCTTTTTTCCTTTCAAGAAACAGAAACCAATTCAAATTATCTTAAGCAAAAAGTGGAAGGTATAAGGACGAAACCAAGGCCATGTCTCAGGATGGGACTGGAACTATACACCAGACATTCTCTGTCTTTATTTCTCTCTGTGTATATATCTTTAACTACCCTGTCTTCATGGTAGAACCTAGGGCTGCACAAACTCCATTTTTATATCTCCTGTATTGAAGGTTTCATCCTAGACAAAGACCAGACCTTACTCCTGATTCCAAATTTTTCCAAGGCTGAGTCTGTTCAGCCCAAACTATAGGTAGTACAGGAGTAAGGCAGTCATAATTTATAACCATGGCTGCTCAGAGGCCATCATGAGACCATGTGGATTTGGGGAGAAGGGAGAAGCTTACAGAAAAGAGAGGCTGGATAACAAAATTAATATGTGTCCACTGCAAGGCCCTTCTCTTCCCTCCCAATGGAAATTGCTCTTAAAGAGTAGCTGCTGGAGTCTATGGCTCAAACAAAGGAACTGGGTGGTATTAAGTTAGGTTGGGTAAAGGGAGGAATTTTGAGGCCATTGGACTTTTGGATGGGGCCCTGTTCAGTTTATACCACAAGTATATATTTTAAATATAGCTCATATTTTGGGCCATTTTTACACAAAAAGGATTAATTACTTGTGACAAATATATTTCTGGATTCTGAGCCATTTCAAAGACAAATCAATGGTAATTATCCAGGTCAGCTTTGCAAGAGACACGACTCAGTTATCATAGTGCCTAAAATGATCATAATATTTAGACCCACAGTGACTCAGTTGTTTCTGTTCTTTAAACCAGGTTCCAGCCTGAGATCCCTAGACAACTAGGAGTCCATACAGGAAGCACTGAAGATTCATAGGCTTATTTCCATTATTTTATAAAGTCCAAAGGAAATTATAATGTACCTGACACGAAGCTAACTAACATCAAGTTTCTCTGCTTTAGAATGGCATGGTATCAAGTCAGGGCAGCCAGCCTATTACTTCATGCTGATCTTAAGCTCAAGTTACACACATGCACATGTGCTTGAATGTGTGCACATATGTAAGTAACTAGTTATATTCTGGGTAAATCAATTCCATCCTGGGAGAAATGTGATTTTTATAAATTGATATGTGGCTATTGTTCCTTTTACATCCTAAAGACTGTAGAAAGAGAAATTTAAGGCTCAAGGTCACTAAAGTCATCTTTCCTAGAGATCTATGAACATGTGATGATTAGCCATCTCTCTAAAATAATGACCTCTGGAAAATCCTTCTATTTTCATTTTAAAATATATTAAAATATCATCTACCACATTATTAGAAGATGTATTCATTAGGATAATATAATAAATTGCCTTAATGACAGAGACATGTAGGTAATAAGTTTCTTCTAGAAATGCTCTGCATTTAAAACAAATTCTGACTCATCCTGTAAATGTCAAGACCTTGTATATTTAGGACCTCCTGAAAGTCCTCATTTTCATAATGATCACAAGTACCTGGTTATTTATCTGCTCCATTCCATCATTCGGCTCTCTGGACCTAGATGTAAGAACAAAATGGATAGGAAAAGATTCTAAGACACTAATTCTCAACTTTTAGGGCAAGCTGTCAGGAACCCTTCAAGCTCTAGGCATTTGTATATGTGATTGCCTGAAATCCAGTTTGGAGCAAAGACAATCCTTTTTCTTTACAACCAAGAGAGATCAGTAGTTCATTTTCAGCAGCCTTCAATTCTCACCTCAAACCTTTAAATTGATATTCCATTCTACCTCTCAGCAAAGTAATCCCAATTCAAATGAGCAAGCCTATAATTGCATCAATTTAAATGTACACTATTTCAGTCTTGAAAATGATACACGTAAATTTTTTAAAAAGTTACAGGATTAGAAGCAATAATGAACACAAATTATAATGGGAAGTATCAATGTTAGTTTTTAAAGCATTGTTTTAAATATAAAGCTACATATTTATTCAAAATGTATTCATATGTGATGAATAAGTCAGTTCCCAAATGTGCTTTTTTGTGGAGAGAAGTAGGCAGGACATGCATTAATGAGAGTAAGGTCTTCTCACCCTTAAATACTTCTACAGAATGTTCTTTTTTAAAGAAAATGTAGTGAAAATTTTCATTTTCTTCAAAGCATCTGTGAGTTTTTCTTTAGATAAAATGAGTTTTGGTGGGCTCAGCAAAGAAGAGGTTAAGTGTAATAATCATGTTATTTTTCAAAGCTGCATCTCAAACTAAGTTTTCATGTGGTACCTTTTTAGAGAGGGTGAGTTACAACATGTAAGCAACTTAAAAGTGTAACATTTCATTTACAGGTTCAGAGTAGCTTATAATTCCCTTTCTAGTGTGCTTCTAATTAAGTCTTAATTGTACCATTCATTAGAAAATGAAAGAAACACTGTTATACTGGATTTTCCATAAGAGGAACTCAAGATAGCCCTCATAAAATGGCTAATCCTAAGAAAAGGAATAAAATGTGAAAATGAGCTTTAAAATTAAAGCCTGACATCTGAAGTTGAATAATTACTAAGTTGTCATGAGTAATATATTTTTGATAAATCCAAATGATTTAAATACATACAAGGTGGAGCAAAAGTAGGTGCACAGTTGTACATATGGAAAATAATGCAACAATTAATAAATGATATAAGAATAAACTGTTTCATGTACTCACAACTGTAAACCCATTTTTGCCACACCCTGTGTGATTATAGGAAGTCTCCAGAATGCAGAAGGAGCAGCAGCAACTAGGTGACAAAATGTAATGGAAACGATATATCCAAAATTTAAGTTGCTATTTAAATTTCAAAGATTTACCACTTCCTAATTTCCATGCCAACACTTAATTGGTGATACATGGTCTCTCATGGTTTTGTATGTCTTTTTTTCCCCTTATTATCTATAAGGTTGAGCATCTTTTCACATGTTAATAAATAGATCCTTCAGTCTCTGTTCACATTTATTGAGTTGGGTTTTTTTGTGTGCTTTTCATCACACTTTGATTATATGTACTTTTTCATACAAAAATGTTAATGTAGTCAAATATTAGTTCTTTGCCTTTATAATTTGTACTTTTTGTATGTAGTTTAAGAAACCACCTGTGATTCAAGATCCTAAAGATATTCCCTATATTTTCTTCAAACAATTTTAAATTCTTGGTTTTTTATACTTCGCGTTTTAATCTATCTGAAATTTGCTTTTGTGTTTTGTGGAAAATAGGGATCTTAATTTTATTTTTCCATATAGAAGGTAAACTGTTTCAACATTATTTATCAACTCATCCATCCTATCACCCTTTATAGATCAAAAGGCCCTAAATGCATGAGTCAATTTCCGGGCTTTCTATTCCACTCAGCTGATCTCCTTGAACATTTCTGAACTAGTACCAAATTAACTGCTAAAGCTTTGTAATGACTTGATATTTTAAAGAGAAAGTCCCACCTCCTTGTTCTTTTTTTCTCTCTCAGAGTTGTATGGTATATTTTTAGATATTGGCTATTACATTTGTATTTTAATCAGTTTCTCAAGTTGCATAGAAAATCCAGGTGGGATTTCTTTTGGAGTTATATTAAATTGCTACATCAAATTTAAGAAGAGAGGAGGGTTAAACAGATGAAGTACAGAGAATTTGGGAGTGGGATCATTGAAACTATTCTGTAAGATATTATATTTGTGGACACATGATATTGTACACTTGTCAAAACATTAGTACTTTACAGCAGAAATGGTGAACTTAAATAAAGAAAGATATTTTTAAAATCAGGTAGGAGGTTGGGGAATCTAAAAAGGAATTCAGAGAGTAACAAGTGAACTGAACTATATCATAAATATATGAGACAACTTTACTGAAATAGGAGGTGAGGAAAGGTTCTAGTCTAAGTAACTTCAAAAATGAGTAGTTTATACCATTAAAATGAAAAAGAACCTGCACATAAGCACTATACCCTAGTTGTTATTTCCCACAAGGGTACAGGTTAACGATTCTGATACCGATATACATGAATACTGGAATTGAACAATTAAGTAAATGGATGGTGGGAACAAGGTTTCTCCGTGTTAGAGTGGGAATTTACAAATAAACAAGAGACTGGAATAGATTAGCATTGGAGACATCAGTGTGACCTATACTATGTTTAGCTTAATACAGATACAATTACATATAGAAATATTTATAGAGGTGTATATATAAACAGGTCAATATACTGCATGCATATATCTCCTAGTTCTCAAATCTTGGTTTCTAATACCAATTTCCAATAAAAGTTACCTAGGGTCCTTAAAGAAATGTCTGATTCAAGGACTGAGGTAAGAAATATATAAGATGAGCCTAGACATCTTATACCACCAGAAAATATGGAATCACTCCAGAGACAGAAAACTTACTTTGATGGGAATATGTCAAAGGAACATAGAGCCAACTGAAGGAGTTTCTAGTGGTCAAAGGACAATTTGAGCAACAAAATAAAGTAGTATTGGACTATACCCTAAATTATAAAATGAATATTCTTGAGTCCATACTAATATAATAAATGATTAAATAAGTAAATGTGGAAGAAGAAAGAAGTCTCCCTGCAAAACTATTCCAAATAATGTATGTAGCTCCTCTCCCCTCAAGGAGGTGGAGTACAACTCCCCATTTCTTAAATGTGCATAGTAACTTCCTTCCAGAGAGTACAGTTATGGATTTGAAGACCAAAAACAAAACAAAAAAAATCTGACGACCACCTCAGCCAGGTGATCAAACTAAAAATCATCAGTGATAAATCATGTTAATAGTACATTCTCTTGATATCATGGGATGAAATGGCACTTGACCTTTGTGGTCTTCCTCACAAGAACCCATAACCCTAACCCTAATCATGAGAAGACCATCAGACAAATCTCTATAGATGGGCATACTACAAAATATTTGACTAGTAGTCCTCAAAACTGTTAGGATTGTTAGAAACAAGGAAAATCTGAAAAGTTTCTATAGCTAAAGGAACCTATGGAGACATGACCACTAAATATAATATGATGTCCTGGATGGAATTCTGGGAGAGAAAATAATATTAAATAGTACTAAGGGAATATGAGTAAACGATGGACTTTACTTAATAAGAATGTATGACTGATTGGTTTATCAGCTATGACAAATATATCATACTTTGATAATATGTTAATAATGGGAAAAGCAGAGTGTGGGGTGCATGGAAATGCTCTGTTCTGTCTTTCTAATTTTTCTGTAAATCCAAAGCTGTTCTCCAAAATGAAGTCCAATATTGCTCAGGCTAGTTTTCTCTTTCATTCTTTTATTTGAGAATAACCTTTAACATTCCCATTTGGGTTTTCTTCCTAATGAACTTTTGTCAGGTCCCAAACTAACAAGGTTGATATCTATATTGGCATCTAACAAACCTATACACTATACACTATACACTAACTTTAGGGAGGGAAGAATTTAGGCATTTTGTACTACTGATTAATAGGAGATGCAACTCTTCTAGTGTCCAGGCATATTGGAAACTATATGCAAGTGTAAGACTTTGTGATCTTACCTAAAACTTTTCCCAAACAGCAGTTTCAAATCAGCTGAAAGCTTGAGGATCTGTGATACAAGATAACCATTAAATTTTGAGGGCAGGAGTTTCCACTTGAAATATTTCTACCCTAAAATAAAAGTTAAACATTGCTCATGTGAAATGTTTAATTCTGAGAATTGTTACCCCAAGGATCTACATAATGTGCTCCTATTAAATAAAAATGTTAACCTAATGGATGGGATTGTTTCAAATTTTCCAACTGAATCTTGAGAGTAGTAGTTTTCAAACTGTGATCTAAGAGTCTTTAGATACTGTTATGGGTTGAATTGTGTCCACTCCGCCCCCTCCCAAAAAAAAAATTCGTAAGTTGTAATCGTACCTCAGAATGTGTCCTTGTTTAGAAATAGTCATTACAGAGGTAACCGAGTTAAAATGAAGCCATGAGAGTGGGTCCTAATCCAGTATGACTAGTGTCCTTATAAAAAGGGAAATTTGGGGCTCACAGACATACACAGAAAAATCAATGTGAAGAGACATGGGAGAAGATGTCCATATGCTAGTCAAAAAAAGAAGGCTAGAAATGATCCTTCTCTCACAGCCCTCAGAGAAAACTCACTCTGCCAATGCCTTGATCTCATACTTCTAGCCTCCAGAACTGTGAGATAATAAATTTCTGTTGTTTACGCCCTACTCTCACCCCTAAGCCCGGGTTGTAGTATTTTGTCACAGCAGCTTAGCAAACTAATACAAATGCTCTTTTAGACACTTTTGGAGGAAGGATAGAAGTGGAAACCCAATTTTCTTTCTTTGTATATTAGATTTCTAAGTAAGATTTATTTAAATGAAGTGTTCCAAACTAATGTTGAAAACCATTGTGCAAAAATGATTTTAACATAAATGATTTTGAACAGGTTCAGTTGCTTCTTGAGGCCATTCTTTAAAAAAAAAAAAAAAGATTTTATTTCTTTTTAGAGAGGAGAATGGAGGGAGTAAGAGAGGGAGAGAAACATTAATGTGTGGTTGCCTCCCAAGCATGCCCCTAACTGGGACCTGGCCTGCAACCCAGGCATGTGCCCTGACTGAGAATCGTAATGGCAACCCTTTGGTTTGCAGGCTCAATCCACTGAGCCACACCAGCCAGGGCTCATTAATGTCTATTGAGAGAGGCTATTTGCCCTCTTCTGGGATGCCAAACTGACACTCCCAAAGTGCTTCTCTCAAAGCAGATTTCAGAACACTTGTTCCCTTTGCATTCTGCTTATCCTTTATCTTCCTCTCCTCCATCTTTGGCATTTGCATTGGACAGTCACAAGCACAGCATGTGGGTTTTCTTTTCTACTATACACTCAATCACAACCTCCTGTAACAGCAAGAATTGCCAAGGAGTAACAATACAAGATTTACACCAGATTCCAGAAAGGCCAGCCCAGAACCTCCCTGCTCATAGTCTTGGTTTGTAAGCCAAAACTCTGAATCTCAGAAATAGTCAATAATTCAACAACTATTTCCTGAGGACTGACCCAGGACAAAGTTCTGCATAAATGGGGAATGGAAGGAGGGTGAATTTCTGGGAAAAGAAAATGCTCCTGGTGTGTCTTAGGTGCTGGAGAGATAAGGTGTGTGAAAGAAACCACTGTATAATGTCAGGACACATGGAAGAGTATGGAGGGAGCAACAGAGAGTCACCTCTTTTTTTTTTTTTTAAGATTTTATTTATTATTTTTAGAAAGAGGGGAGGGGAGAGAGGCAGAGGGGGAGAGAGACATCAATGTATGGTTGCTTTTTACCTGCCTCCAGGCACAGACCTAACTGGAGACCTGGTTTGCAACCTTGTTATGTGCCCTGGCTGGGGAATCGAACCTGTGACCTTTGGGTTTGCAGGAAGGCGCCTTATCCACTGTGCTACCAGCCAGGGCGAGAGTCACCTCTTAATAGTGAATTTAAGAAAGGCTTTAAAAAGAGCTGAAGGCTTTAAATGTCGTCCCCCCCACCCTTGCACTTCCTTGACTAACCTGAAGTGCTCCCTCTAAGTAAACAACGACTTGCTCATTAGTGAGACCTATATCTTTGATGTCCCCTTGTCTTTCTTCTATTTTTAACTCTTTGACCCTGGACAGAAGCTGAGGCTTCAGTACAGTGGTTCTCCCATCACTGATTTCCTTTAGTGCCTGAAATACCACCATTCTTTTGGCACATAACCTTGTGTCCCAAGTGTTCTCCATTCAAATTCAGCAATTAATAAATACCAGAGAGGAATGGGGCTTGCATTCTTAGCCATTTTTTTTTTCATGGTAGGTTGGGTTTTGCCTTATGTATCTTCACCTAGCCAACACTGAGAGATCACAATGGTAGAAGTTTGTTTACAGGAAAGAGAAGGAATTTTCTGGAACTTGGATGCTCTCTGGGTCAGTCAGTGGCTGCGAGCATCCAAAGGGAACCTCCATCTGACCTCTGTAATCAATAGAATAGACTTCCACTGGGGAGAAAGGGAATAAACCTGAGGTCCCTGGCTGATCCTTGATACTCGCCAGGCCACCAGTATTGATGCATATTTGGCCCAAGGGCCGAAAAGCACAGGCTCTATGTATCTCCTTCTTCCCAGCTTTGTCCACCTGAATTCCACCTGCTGCTATGTGATTTCTCCTGTTTTCTGCCACTTCTAATTTTCCTCTCCCTTATTTATCCTTTCCCACCCTCTCCCTTCCTTCTGCTATCCCTCTCCCGTGGACAGACATTTGGACACATGTGGCTCCCCCAAACCTTCCTTATCTTCTTAAAATTTCCTTTTCTTCCACCAGGGGTCGACTTTGTTTCTTTTTTTCTGAGGCTGATGCGACTCCCACTGGGCGGGAGATTTTAGTCCAGACGCAGCGTTTTGCGGAGACTTGTGTTGAGGATAAAGGCGAGATGCGCCCCCCGCCCCCAACCTGGTGTCAGAGTTACCCGAATGGGGAAGGAGCTTGTCTGGGGGGAGGCTGGAGTCGTCTCTGCCACCAAAAATGCCTGTTGTTTGTTTGCCTCATTTGAGTTGGATCAAGTTCCCGGGGTTGGGGACACCATAAGGTGTTGAGGAACCATTACAGTCACGACCGGAGGCTGCAATGCAGATGCCTGGGTGGGGTAAACGGCGGCTGCCTCTGTGGTTCAAGATCCTGCATTTCCCTTTGGACCAATGGTGTGGAGGGACTTAGCCCCGCGCGCGCCACAGCCCAGGCAGAGGAAGCTAGAGCTGAACGCCCGGGCCCTGACAACCTCTGCCGGGCGGGGGCGCTAGAGCCGAGACTCGCGGCCCAGGGCGGGCAAGCTGCTGTCCAACAGCTCTGTGCCTTCGAAGCCCCGCAGACGGCCGCGTAGTACGCGTGAGCAGCCAAAGCCCAATTCTCTTCGAACCCAGGGTGGGGCGTTCATCTCTTCTTGTCTCTCCTCCTGTTTCTTCCTTCCCATTTGTATCCCTCTGGCCACAAACCAAGAGAGGCGCCTAAATATAAAACGTCAAGCCGAATTAAAAGCGTGTGGCTTGTGCGCTCCCAGCCTCCTCCCCACCCCCGCCCCTAAATTATGTTTCAAAACAACATGGTGACTTTTGGACAAGATTTTTCCATTTCATCCACACCACAATAGAGATGCAATGAATGCGGCTGGTGAAATGTTTGGCTGTGTCAAATTCAGTCCTACAGACTGGCTTGGGCCAGCACTGGGGCTTCGCTTTGTGTTATGTTCACGGAGAAGATATTAATTAAAAGAAATACATGATTAAAAAGTAATGAGTTGAATAAAAATTATCTCAGCTCATTTTCTGATTATGTTAATTGTTAAAAACCCTTCAATCACGTCGTTGCAGTCAATGGGCTTTAATGTGAAATTAGTGGGCTCTTGATAACTTACAGTCCAGAATAATCCTGGCGGTTTAGTCATCATTCCTAATAACAAGGATGTTGCTAAGAACAGAAATTTTACATGATTTTGATACATTCAGCCCTTCCCCCCACGTGTCATTAAAAAAGAAGAAGGGGGAAAAAAAAAAAAGGGCTTAGCCTGCCCTCAATTTCCAACTTCCCCTTCCAATGATCCACCCGGGCCTTGGCGGACTTGAGTTTGTGTTCCGACCCTTTTCGCTCTCCGCGCACTGTCAGCCCGTT
The DNA here is from genome assembly GCA_004026585.1 of Noctilio leporinus. Lineage (NCBI taxonomy): Eukaryota > Metazoa > Chordata > Mammalia > Chiroptera > Noctilionidae > Noctilio > Noctilio leporinus. The sequence continues at coordinate 32,540 of PVIW01005064.1, forward strand.
GCGGGTTTCTGGTTCCAATTCTGCAGCCCCGGAGCCCTCGGAAAACTCAGCACGCAGCTTACCCCGCCCGGGTCCCCAGGGGCAGCGCGGTTCAGATCCCCGGACTGTGCCTTGTGCCGGGCGGTAGGGAGGTGGCGGTGGGGGCGGGAGGAGCAGAATTCGCAGCTACCGCAGCTGGAGGGGGGCTGCGCGTCGCCATGCCAGTGCGGAAGCTTCTAGACAGTCGTGGTAAGCCCTACGGCTCGCTGCTATCATGGGCCTGGCTGGCCGGGTTGTGGCGAGTGTGGGTTTGTGGGCGCACTTCCTGCTCACGGTTTTTCGGAGCCTCGGAAGCCACCATTTTGAGAATTTATTACAGCGCAGAGGGGGCCGGGGCGAAGGCTCAATCGAGATAGGAAAAGAGTCCACACGTTTAGAGATGGGCCACACTCCCGACTGGGGCAGATGAGGCTTTCAGTAGGTTTTATAAGCTAGTAACGTGGTACAGGATTTTGGTGAATGATGATGACCAGCCTTTTTGCAGACCCTGGGGCGCCTGGGACGCCCAGAAAGCTCCCACCCAGACCGAGACCTAACTCAGAGCCGAGACTAGGGCAAGAGGAGTGTTAAGTTGGTCAAGAGTGAGAAGGGATGTTTCACTTTAACCATGAACACCTCACTTCCACGGAGCCAAGGAAAGAAATGCTCCACACCCACTTTTTGCATCTTGGGAAAACGGACTGTGCTTCGCAAACTGGGCCTATAAGGGAGGTGCGACCGGTAGAGTAGTGGGGTCCTGGAGCTTGGAGGGGCGTAGGTGATGGATGGCCTGAGGCAGAAGGGATGGGCTCCCGGTCTCTACCCACCTGGTCCTGCACACCTAGGAACCCCAAAACTTCTCCTTTGAGATGCTTTGATGCCTTGGCCAATCATCATCACCCACCATCCAGTTAGAGTTGAAGGTATCATCAGCAGACAAGAAAAGATTCAATCCCCACTTTTCTTTCAAGAGAACTAAGTGGAGGAAATTGCATTTTCTGTCTGAAATTATATGTATACATGTACAGATATTTATAGATATTGATATACAAAGGTATGTGAGCTGGGGGTGCATGTGTGGCTTACAGATTGGATTCATTTCCAGGACTGTGGGCTCGGTGGCTCAGAGTGCTTTTTCAAAGCTTCTACTTTTAAGACTGTCTAGCTGTATAGGTGTTTTTTAATGTGATTGTTTATATTGGTTCCTTTTGCGCCTTGAAAAGGGCGATTTTCTGTTTAAAATGTACATATTTTCACTTTCTCAAGCCCAACCACCTAACATCTTCCCTGGGGATGGGGGCTGGCGAGGGCAAAGGTGTCAGGGGCTGGCTGGGGCAATCCCAAGGCTAATTCTTGTTCGCCTCTTATTTGCATCCTCTGTTAGGCTGAGGATCATTTCAATAAATAACAATGAACGGGAATGGCATCTAGAGAGCTTGTCGGCAACATTTAAAAGCCAATAGAGTTTATACTTCTACTCTATCATTTCTTATTGATTAGAGTAATCAAGATAAAAATCTAGCCGGGCTCGGAGAACTTCAGCAGCATATCATTAAAGATAAGAGTCAGTTAATTCTGGAGCTGGAGTAATGTGGCTGAAATGAAGCGTTCATTTGCATGAGATGCTGAGCCCAGTAACAAGGGGACAAAAATCACTAATTAGGATTGCAGGATGTCGCCCTCTCTGCAAGCACCCTTTCCAGTTCGCGGTCGAAGAGGAGATCCGTATTTATGTAAATCTAGGCAGACTTGCTTTGTTGAAAGCGATTATCACCCGGCTCGCTAAGCTATCCTTCTAGGCCCCGCCGCCCAACCTGGGTGGGAATGCGGGTCAGTAAGGTCGAATCCGCTCCTTCCTTGCCCATCCTACTCACAACCCCCGCGGCCACTGGAGGGTGGCTGGCTCACTCCCTACGAACGCTCCTAGGCAAGTGCCGGGTGCTGCGGTGTGTGGGTCCCGCTGTCTAGTCTTCGTGGAAGGCTCTGGCGGAATAAGCTTGACTGCCTGGGAAGTGCGGGTTGGGGGTGCGAACACAGCAGGGTCTCAGCGCACAGGCCCCACAGGAATCTCAGCGTATCTACCAGAACGAGGATCCCCAAAGGAGGCCCAGGTTTCCGGGCCAAAGTCATTGCCCCCCCAACCCGATGGCTCCCTTCGGTCCATTCCGGATAGGCAGTGCAGGAGAGTGCACATGCCGCATGTGCCCGGCTGTGCAGGAATGCGTGTGTTTGTGTGACTCGTGCATGCGGTGAATCAGATGTTGTATAACTGTGAATGTTTCGTAAGCTTGTTACTGCGTAAATGTTTTTCTGCATGAGTGTACACAAGTGGGAGAATGTTCGTGTAGATGGTATGCAGTGTATGTCATGTGCGCACTTGTGATATGGCGTATGTGGTGTGAAGATGGGGGTGGGAGGCAGCCTGAAGAGGTTCCCCAAAGGGAGAAGCACTCCAGGCTTCACGGGTTGGGGCTCCCAGGGGTGAGATGGGAGCTGGGCGCCGCTGGATGTCACGGGAGACTGCAGCGCGAAGCCCAGTAGGGAACAGCAGCGCCGGCGGCAGCCGGGCCCCTGAGGCCTAGCAGAGACAGGGAGAGCTTGGGGGGCGCTTTTGTGCCACACGTGGCCCCTATTCTCATCCTGCGAGCAAACGGGTAAAGCAACCTCACTTCTCAGCCACGGGAGGCTCCTTCAACCCACTTAGAAAAGTGAAAGTAGCCCAAAAGGTACCCCTAAGACTGGTTTTATGACTTAATGGGAGAAGAGGACCTCTGGATGTGGGAAGACTGCGCGTTCTCACCCAGGCCCTATTCCTGTCTCTACCCGAGGTAGTTTGAGATTCAGGTCCTCCGTGGCGCCCCCAGAGCCCATGCTGGGGGGGGGAGACTCGGGTTGCCGGAGCAATTCCCGACCTCGAGGTCTTCCCTGGCTTGGAAGGGAGAGGGACCGCGCGGCTGCTAGAGCAATCCCTCCCGAAAACACGGCAGCCACGCCTGGAATCCCACCCCGCGTCCTGCTTTATCCATCGGCCTCTTTGGGACTAACTTTGCCCCTCACTTGGCTGCAGCATAAAGGGATCAAAGCCTGTGTCAGATAATTGTAGGTGTCAGCGTGGAAAGTGGCAGTGTTTGCACACTCTCACAGGTCTCGCTGTGTCTGCTCGCCAAGCACAGCAACCCTCTCTCACGCACCACCGCAGCCCACAGCTCCGGGGCCTGGGCGGCCCTGCGGGAGCCCAGCGGCTGCGCAGAGCGCCGAGTCCGCGGACCCGGTGCGCGCACGCGCGCCACGCACCTGAGCCCGCACGGAGACCACGCCACCGAAGCCGCGCGCCCGCAGGGTTGAGGGGCTGCGGGCGCAGGGGACTCCCAGTACCCTCTCTGGATCCCGTTGGGCGCAGTTGAGGGGACCGTGGTTTCAGGAGCGGGAGGTGTCCGTAGGGGGGCGCGTTTCTTTCGAATGGATACCCTGCTCCTCCCTGTTTTATGTTTTTAATTTTTAATTTTGTTTTTATCCTATTTTTCTATCCGTGCACAGCTGGGGGCTCCCTCACTCCCGTCCCCTGGGCCTCTCCCTACAGAATAAAGTCAGTCTGTATTTAATGGTTATGGTGGATGTGAGGGGGATTTGGCAGAGGCAGAAGAGAGGCCTTTCGCTCTCAAATATAGCTCCTCACGTCGTGTGAGCCTACCAACCCACCACGACCCCATATTCTTGTGCGGGTGTCTGACTCGAATGACAAGCGAGCTGATTTTTTCAGTACATAGCTGGGAAATGTAGTGAGTGATAATAGAGATTTCTCTTTCATTTTTTACGCTTGACTTGGTTATTGTTGCTTTTCTTTTCCCGTGATTCCTTCTGAGGATTAGCTCTGACTTCCTCACTATTGGCGGTCAAAGTGGCCCCGACTCGGGATGACAATTGACGGGGATCAAGGGATTGGCCATTCTGTGCCTGTAAGAACGGATTCGTGCCAGAGAAACTCATCAAGTGGAGGCGGAGAATAAAGACCGTTCGGGGGTAAATGTATTCATTGAGAAGGGTTCTCCCAAATTGCTTCTAAGTTTTTTTAATGAAAAGTAACGATTGCAGCAATCAGCGGCTTTTTGGCGGATTACAAATCTGGAGGGAGCAGCGGCCCTGCATTGAAAATCGCCCAGGCCTTCGCAAAGGGCTGCAGGTTCACAGGAACAGCTCGAGGGGCCGGGGTCCTCTCGCCAGACAAAAGCGGGTTGGGGGTGGGCGGTGTAGCCAAGGAGGGTGCCTCCACCGGTACCGAAGGTGTGGCAAGGATCTCCCCACGGAGGAAGGCAAGGGGCAAGGCGCAAGGGGCAAGGATCGAGGAAGGTGCGCAAGGGAGACTGAGCGGGTGACCATGGAAGGTGAAGGAATGGAAGGTGCGATCCAGGCCCCCACCTCAACCTGGACCTGCCGTGGCTTGTTTCTAGTAATTTTAGGAAAGCCTTATTTTGCGAACTGAAACTAAAGCGTGGACACCTGCTCGGCCTGGGTAGGGTCTCCCCCGGGGTTAATGGCCAGAGGAGGGACAGCTAGGCCTCCTCCCCTGGGCGAAGGTAGGAAGTAGAGCCTCAAGCAGGACCCGGCTGAGCTAGACGCGTCCTGGCGCAGGTCCCTGCTCCCACACGCTTTGGCCTGCGCCGCGCCAGCCTCCTCGGCCACGGTGAACGGGAAGTCACGCCCCGGCCTTCACGGAATCCAGGTCCAGTCTCCCCCGCCGCACGGCCCCCATCCCTAGGAGTCGCCTTAGAAAATGCGGGCCGGGGGACAAGAGGGCAGAGACACAACACTATTCCCACAGAGGTTGAAATCAACAGCGGAGGCCTAAGGCAACCGCATTCAGCCTGACTTTTTTATACATTCGTTTTTCTTAATAGTGTATCTTAGCAGGGGGGTGGGAGGTATGTTTTTTCTCGCGGACTTCTTTAAGGCACTCTGAAGTAAATAAGGCGAGCAGAGAGACAAGGGTCGGGGAAAGGAGAAGGAAAAGAAAGACTCCCCTCTCCTACACCCACCCCTCCTCAAGTTTAAAAAGAAGAAATTCAGCAGGCAAGTCCGCAGCCCTGAAGGTTTAACTTTTTTTCTTTGCAGCTTGTCAATGCGACCATTGCTTTGATGGGAGGCTCCTCAAGGTGACACATTTCTGAACTTCACCCCTTTTCAAACTAACTCCCTACCTCCTTGTTAGTGGCCAGCTCTGAACTTCTGCAGAGTGTTTTTGTGTGAGTCAAGGCTCATTCACAGGCGCCTTTGTGGGCCTCTCCTCCTTTCAGGCCTCAGCGTGTTACACCAATTAAAGGGCGACGTGCTGTAAATGTAATGGGCCGGGCCGCGATTGTTTCTGACAAGCAACAAAACACATAGATCCACCCCTTAGATTAGGCCGTTGAAGGGGAGGTTGAGGCCGGTCAGTTTACTGAATAGTTTGTGAACTGTAGTTCTGAGGACTCATGTGAAAAAAAAAGGGTCTCTTCCCACCTCCCTCGCCTTGCTCCCCTTCTCCAAAAGCTAAAAAAAAAAAAAGAAGAAGAAGAAGAAGAAGAGGAAGAAGAAAAAGGAAAAAGAAAAGAGAAAGAAAGACAGAGAAAGGAGGGAGGGAGAGAAACAAGTGACATCTATGGTGCAGAATAGGGTCACTGGAGAAAAAAACCTGGGTAGGGGCTTGTCCTGTCATTTAGACCCACCAAAAAGCCCTTCAGTTCTTTTCCCACCTTCCTTACTCTTTGAAGTCAGCCCTCAGTTTTATCTTCATAGAAGCCTTCTCTCCTGATGGTGGGCCTGGTTGCCCCCACATTAGACTTGAGATCAGGGTAGAAGTGAGGAAAAGCCAGGTTGCTTAGAAAAGGTCTTTGGGGGTTGATCTGGTGCTGGTGGGGCACAGATGAGTCACAGTGGCAGCCTCTCCCACCCGCCCCTCCCCTGGCTTCCCCCAGGCGCTCAAGCCCTACAAAGCCCTGCGCACTGCAGAGGGCTCTTGTGCCAGCACTCTGCCTGGGCTCTCTCTAGCCTTCTGTGATTTCCAGTGTCTTGCGTTCATCTTGGCTTCTGCCATTCTCTGTCATCCCCTGAACTTTAATGAGCACATTTCACCTGGATAGGAGAGGTTTAGAGAGACTCCATCTTCCAGGCAAGACACAGACAAGAAAGGTGAGTTGTCCAAGGTCACAAAGCAAGTAGCTGAGCTACTGGAGTTCAGATTACCCATTTCATCCCATAAAGCACCCACCTCCCACAAATCACTGCCCCACCTCCCCAAGCTGCCTCTTGGATGGCTTTTCCAACCCTGAGCATACTCAGCTGAGGCTTTGCTCCTGTGCCCTTGCCCTCATTCCCCTTGCTCTCCTGTCCTGCCACACTGTCCCTCCCCAGCCTTCCCAGCCCAGCTCTGCTCCACAGAGAGTTATTGAATATCAGTTCTATACAGAGAATGTTTTGCCTTTTCTATGAAACTTCCCAGCCCCTCCTATTCACTTAGTCTCCTCCCCACTCAACTCCTCTACCTGGAATTCCACTGCACTCCCTCAGCATTCTTCAGTCAATACCCTATGCATTCTTCAGTCAATACCCTGCTTCAATGGCACTTCTGTGAAGCCATCCCAGGATGCAAAGACCCCAAGGAAGGAAGAAGGTTTAGCTTGATTAGGAAATTCAACAAAGCCCAGTTTGCTGGAGCAGAGTAAGGTTGGAGAGAACTCTGATCTACAGCCTTAATGGGTCACATTAGGAATTTGAGATTTTACCATAGAAGCAACAGGAAGCCACTGAACAGTTATGAGTAGTGAAAGTCTCTTGTCTTAAGAACAGAGATTCTGGCCTTGCCATCTTTGTGTCCTTCTATTCCTATCCCAGTGTCTAGCACATACTTCTCAAGAACCAATTGCTGAATGCATCCACGAACCAATAACTTATTAAACACATACCATTCAGCCCTTCCTTATCTGATAATTCTGGCTAACCAGGTTGTAAGTGCCAAGATGGCAGGAACCAAGTCACAGTATCTTTGAATTTTCAACAGAACCTAATTGATACTAATTCCATGCTAGGAATACAGTGCACACTTGCTCATTGATTAAAGGCATGCAAGAGAAAAAACTTAAAATCAGGGTGCCTGAGATTTTTCAAGTACTAATAGATAGCCCTACCTTGGGGAACACATTATGTAAGCCTCTCCGAATCTTTATCAATAAAATGGGGGCAATGCCACTTAATTCCTGGGCTATAAGGAATAAATAATACCATTTGTAGGAGAATGACTTGATTGCGAAGGAATACATTCATGAATGAAAATTAGGGCCAGGATAAGAGCGATGGTGAGGGGGTTACTTTAAGCACACGGGATCCTGCAAGAACTCCTCTGACTCTCAGCAGCCTCCGCTCTCTTGCTGTTGGCTCAGAGCCCAGCTGGTCCCACGTCTTCCCCCAGGGCGTGTCACCACTGCTGACATCCTTCACACTTGGCTCCCTAAACTCACGCTCTAAGAATCCTGTTTCAAAGAAGTCTGCATTCTCTTGTCGCATGTAGAAGGCTGTGCTTGGAGACAGCACAACTAGATTCTGGGGCACCATGGCAGAAATTACACAGACTCTGATTCCTACTAAATGAGGCTAAAGAGCAGATGGGGCCCACAGCCCCCTGACTGCTCACCAATCTCTACTGCCCAGTGGCTGCAGGGTTCTTGTCCTGGAGGCCCTTACTCCCTTGGAGATGAAATGTGAGTACCAGACACTGCTGATGTGCTGGGGTGTGTGCATGTGTGTGTGTGTGTGTGTGTGTGTGTTTCAACCACTTTAGTTAATCTCTCATAGTGAGAAAAGAGTCTCCCAAGAGAAGAAGAGAAGTCTTTTTATTTAGGTTTCTACATCTAAATCAAATACTTTTTTAAAATACAGAAAGGAGAGAGGCATAGGCTTCTGATGTCTCCCTGCCATGCCTTCTTCATCTGAACATTTTTTTTTTACTCAAAGAGCAGGCGTAGAAGCTAATACTTGTCAAATTTTGAAGCCAGGTCAGCCCGCCAGCCCTCCAGGGAGAGCTTCAGGAGCAGGAGGGGGTCTCTAGGCGGGCAGTGAGAATCGTTTGGCCTGTCACACCCTCCCCATGGACATGGTTTCCTGTGTGCACCCAGTCAGAGCCTGCCCTCCTGGAGGCTAATGTGGGAATAAATGTGCCCTTAGAGACCTTTACTCCAACCTGGTGTGTGTACTGCTAAATCCTCATCCCGGGAGGGCGTAAACAACAAAAGTGGCCTTTCCTGGTTCTACTGACCAAGAATCCCTCAGCCACAAGGAACCTGAGTGGCTTCAGCTCAGTGTCAGCTTGTGCAATGTTAAGTGATGTCAGTCAAGGATTCTACACCTTTTTCACTTGTTTGCAATGATTCCTCCTAGAGGATATTTTTCAGATGGTTGCCTCCCCAGTCAAGGGAGTCTTCCATTTCCACAGGAGAGTAACTTCGGGGACTGTGAGATTAGAGCATTGGTGAGTGGCACCAGTGGAGTGAAGAAGCTGTACAAACTTCTCCATATACATATATATTTGTTCAGGATGGACTAAGAGATAAGCAACATGGTAAACAGACCAAACTGGTGTCTTGTGAGGGTTGAACAGCGGAGGGAAGGTGGGGGAGCAGAAACCTAAACAAGCGAATTCAATTACATCTGAAAAAGAATAGGCTAAATTAGGATTTCATCCTTGGGCCTGTTCCAGGAAATATTTGTGAAAAGTTGGTTGAAAGCATATCACCATCCAAAATCTAATTTTGCTATTATATAAAAGCCCCAATTTCTTCGCTGTTTCTGATTAGAAAATGTTTCCCTGATTTCATCCTTGCTACTGGTGTGTGACCTCTTAATTTAATTTTGCTTTTTGCTTATACAAACAAATTGCCTTGGTGGAAACTTTTTGCTATTATGGTACAGCAAAGACAGAAATAAAACATTAGTAATTATATATTGTGCACCTAATTCATTTAATTAGTAGTTGTCATGCATCCTTAATGGTTCATAGCCACTAAGTAGGTTTATATCTGAGGACATCGCCCTGCTTCAGAGATCACACATGTGTATTTCTGTGATGCAGGAAAAGGGAGTGTGTTCTTAGTGGACCAAGGTTAGGATCCACCAGCCCGAAGACTCAACACTTCCCTGCTGCCTGGCCCTAGCTGAGCCACTGTGACTGGTGCCCAGTCTGTGATACCACTGTCCAATTTGCCCAACTAGCCAGTCAGTGGGAGTGAAGATCCAAAACCTAATGTTTCAAAAAAATCATTTTTGACTTTCAGTCACTTGCCTGAACTAGTAAAGAAAATGCTCCTTGCCCTGGCCAGGTAGCTCAGTTGGTTGGAGTGTCATACCTAGAGCACATACCTAGGTTTTGAGTTGAACTCTAGGTTGAGGCATGTACAGAAGGCAACCAATCAATGTTTCTCTTTCTCTCTGTCTCTTTCCCCTTCATCTCTCTCTCTAAAATCAGCAAAATATATCTTTGGGTGAGGATTTTAAAAAGAAAGAAAGAAAGTGCTCCCAGGTTTCTTCAATTTCTCTTCTCAAGGCATGTTGTTAACTCTTTGAGAGACCTGGCATATCTGTGGGGAATGTTCTAAATGTGGAAAGAGAAACTAAAGTAGGTGCATTTTTTTAAAAATCATGTGCCATTTCATAATGGACAGAATTTAGGACTGTTGCATACATTGCACAAAAATAGAGGGAAGCTTTGGATCAAGCTTGTGGATGGAATTGGGTCTCCTGCTTACCTGAGGCAGGTGGTGAGAACAGAGGGGTTGCCTCCCATCCTGAGGATCTTTAGTTCACCACTTTAAGAAGGCTAAAGCAGATGTTTTTAATAGGGTATTTCTTTAGGATGCAATGACAAATTTTAAGTTCTGGACACCTTGGGTCTAAACTCTCTATCATAAAATAGCTGAGTCACCTTAGATAAATTGCTTAACCTCTGTGTCGCAATTCCTCGTCTATAAAAGAATAAATGAATAATATTAAATTATGAGTGACCACTTGATAGGTTTGTGAGGACAAAAAGACTTAATACACACAAAGAGCTTAGAATAGTTTGGCACATAGTAATCACTCAGTTAATATTAGCTATTGTGGCCCTGGCTGGTGGCACAGTGGATAAGGCCCTGGCCTGTGAACCCAAAAGTCATTGGTTCAATTCCCAGTCAGGGCACATAACCAGGTTGCAAGCCAGGTCTCCAGCCAGGTCCATGGCTAGAGGCAGGTGAAAGGCAACCATACATTGATGTCTCTCTCCCTCTCTGCTTCTCTCCCTGCCCCTCTCTCTAAAAATAATAAATAAATTTTAAAAAATATTAGCTATTGTTATCATTATCCTTTGATATGTTGAAAAACATGTGTGTACTTTTCCCCCATTGTAGCAAGAAACAGAAACACAAGTTTCCACATTCTGTTTAGAAAAGAGTTAAGGACCTGCAAGGCTTGGCAGCAAGAAGAAGGCACTCAAGCAGGATAAAATAGGATTAGTTTCCCTCCCCCCTTAACTGCCTACCTAACTACCTACCGTGACCTTGCCTGTGTCCTCTATACCTGCAGTCCCCTCATAAGCAAACTGAGGATGATAATAGCATCTACCTTGGGAGACTGAGTATGAAAATTAAATACAAAACATGGGAAGTGCCCAACACAGTGCCTGACCTTTAATATACTCTCAAAATGTACTAGTTATCATCTGATTAAAGGTAAGCCAAAAAAAAAAAAAAAAAAGTTAAGCCAAGCTATGGCATTTGGGTACTGTTATGCACAGAGACACTGAGGGTGTTCCAGCATCAGTGAAAAGAAAACAAAAACAAAAACAAAAACAAAAAACAAAAAAGAAACCTTTTCCCCTTACCTCCAGCCAAAGCAGCAATATAAAATCATTTAAGTAGGATTTATGTTCAGGCCCAGCCCCCTCTTCTGGGTTGATGGATCTTGGGTGTTTGTCTTGCTTTTCTCATCTCCTCTGGTCAAAAGTGACATTTACAGGGACTAAGATGAAGCATCACTCAGTCCTTTGTGATATTTGAGGTTGTTTTGAGCACCAGATTGTCAGCTCCTTGAAGGCACAGATCATAACTGTTTCTGTTCAACCATGTATCTCCACTGTCCTTGGCACATACTTGTTGAATAAATTTTTTTTTGTTTTTCTTTTTAATTTTATTGTTGTTGTATTACATTCATCCCCTTTTTGCTCCCCTCTGTCCCCCTCCCCAAGCACCCATTCCCCCCAAAGTCAATCCCACCTGTTGTCCATGTCCATGGTTCCTTTATACTAGGTTCTTGTCGAAGCTGCTCCCCTTTCTTGCCTCTGCCTCCCCCCTCCTTCCAACCCCTTTCCCCCTGACCACTGAAGGCCTATTCATTGTATTCATATATTTGGTTCTGTTTTGCTTGTTGTTAGTTTTGCTCATTATTGTCCCGTAATGGGTGAGATCATATGTAAATTTTTTTTAATGAGTATGTTACTCTTATACAGTAGAAGCTCAGGGAAACCTGAACTCAATACATGAATCCCTCAATTTATCTGATTTTCCTCTATCTCACATTATATGAAAAGAAAAGCTAACAGAGCTAGTTCCTATGAATTTAGTATTTTAAAAACTAACCTCAATTTAATAGTTAATAAGATTTGGTATTTGTACAAATTCACTCCAGGTTCTTATACCTTGTACTTGGAGATCTTTAGCACCATAGAACTCATTCAACAAACATTATACAACAAGTCCCATATGCCAATACACATGTAAATTTGAACAGGTCTTGTAACTTCCTAAACAAATTTGTTCTGATGACAGTGATGGCAAAGGCCACCCTCAAGGTGAATTGGATGGAAATAGTGGAAAGTCTGAATGGTCAGAAGTCCTGGGAAAAACTGCAGTGCCAGCCAAGCCTGCCTGCATCCCTCAATCTCCCTGCCTGCCCCAACTTCTTAGCCACTCCCTTACCCTTGTCCTACATCCCCAACCTTTACTTCTGAAAAGTCCGAAATGCTACACTGTCATAGGCCTGTCCTTTTTGGAAAGTGAGTCAGGTTTCAAAATTACTGTTACAACAAATGTTTCAAGGAGGTATTGAGATGATCTGACCAAGTCAACTTCCCATAACAAGAGTTATCCCCACAGAAGTAATAATTCAAAAGAAGAGCTTCTGAACCTAAACTAAGCTGTAATTAATGGGGTTTATGCCAGAAGTGTTTCAGTGGCCAATGAAAGGAGTCTCCCAGGTCAGATGCTCACCCCTGGCCCATAAACTGAGGACACAAGAGCATGTGGCTCATGGGGCCAATGTGGGTCATTTAGAAGGGGATGTGGGTGGGGGCAGGGAATGGTATTTCCTTTACATGGTTCTTAAATTAGCTCAGGCTGCCATAACAAAATGCCATATGCTGCATGGCTTAAACAACAGAAATTTATTTTGTCATGGTTCTGGAAGCTGGGAAGCCCAAGATCAAGGTGCTGGTCAATTTAGTTTCTGGTGAGAACTCTCTCATCTTGGCTTACTGATGATTGCCTTCTCTCTTTGTTCTCACACAAGAAAGAGAGAGCTCATATTTCCCCCTCTTCCTATAGGGACACCAGCCCTGTTGGATTAGGGCCTCACTCTTATGACCTCATTTAACCTTTATCTCCTCCTCGCTGGCCCTATTTCCAAATATAAGTACAGTCACACAAGAGGTTAGAGTTTCAACATATGAATTTGGGAGGACACACACATTCAATCCATAACACTCCACCCCTGGACTCCCAGAATCCATGTTCTTCTCACATACATGTAATGCATCGAAGCACAATGAGTCTTACCTCATTGTGGCATCAATTAAAGTCTAAAGTCCAAAGTCTCTAAATATCACCTAACTCAGATATGGGGGAATTTTTCCTCTCCTGCTGTAAACTTGTGAAACCAGACAAGTTTTGCACTTCCAAAATACAATAGTGGGACAGGGACAGAACATTCTCATTCCAAAAGGAAGAAACAGGAAAGAGGAGAAGGGTGACAGGTCCCAAGCAAGTCTAATCCCTGGAAGGCATTTCATTAGAGCTTAAAGCTTGAGAACAAGCCTCTTTGGTCACATACACCTGCTTTCAAAGCCACCTGCACTTGCTTTCAGGGCCACTGTGGTCACTGCAGTGCCACATCATCTTCAAGGCCCCCCTCGAACTCTCTGCAACCCCACCCCTTCAACTCTCTGCAGAGGCCCCCAGCAGGGCTCTCTCTGTTCAAGGGCTTCACCCTCTAATCCAAGGAGAAAGCAGACTTCTTTTTTCTTGACAGATAAGCCATGTTAGCAGCATCCCTTCTTTCCATTCTTTTTTTTTTTTTACTTTTTGAAGCTGGCAGTATTTATGATGGCAGTTTCTATTTCTGTCTTCCGATGAGATGGCTGATTAGATTGATGGCTCATACCCACATTGCTCTCTTTATCAAAGGGTTGTTCAGCCCCACCTTTGTTCATGTTCTCTTCAAAACACCTTAATCAGCCCTGGCTGGTGGCACAGTGGATAAGGGGCTGCCCTGCAAACCCAAAGGTCTCTGATTCGATTCCCAGCCAGGGCACATAACCAGATTGCAAGCCAGGCCTCCAGCCAGGTCTCCAGCCAGGTTCATAGCTGGAGGCAGGTGAAAGGTGACCACACATTGATGTCTCTCTCCCTCTCTGCCTCTTTCCCTAGCCGTCTCTCTGGAAAAGATAAATAAAATCTTTAAAACAAACAAAAACACCTTCATCATCTTTTTTGCAATGTGGATAGGCTGAGAATTTTTGAAATATTTAAGTTCTGGTCCCTTTTTGTTTAAGGATTCCTTCTTCAACTTATCTCACACCTTTTGTTTTTCTTTCAATTTTATTTTGCATTGGTTTCAGGTATACTGCTTAGGGAGTTAGGCAATTCTGCTCAAAATTTCCAGTAGCCCAACTGGCATCATATATAGTTATCATCCTCTCTCTCTTTTTGCATTTTACTATAAGCAGTAAGAAAGACTAAAGCCGCGCCTTAATTATTTTGCTCTGCTAGATATCTAATTTCATTGTTCAGAAGCTCAGCCATACACAAAACACTAGAATACAGTTCAGCCAAGGTCCTTGCCACTTTATAACTAGGATCACCTTTCCTCCAGCTTTGAATAATCTGCTCCTCATTTCTACTTGAGATTTCACCAGAATAGCCTTTAACATCCATAATCCTATCAACATTCTCTTGTGGTTATTTATGTATTCTCTAATAAGATGGAGGTTTTCTCTAGCTCTCTTCTTTCCTATCTGAATACTCACCAGAATCACCTTTTACACCTATATTGCTACCAACAGTTCTTTAATGGCACTGAAGCCTTTTTCTGGCATGCACTTTAAAACTCCTCCAGCCTCTACCCACTGCCCAGCTTCCAAGCCACTTTCATATGTTTAGGTATTTATTGCAGCAGCACCCCACATCTTGGTACCAAAATCTGTATTTGTTAGGGTTCTCCAGATAGTTAGAACCAATAGGATGTATGTCTCTCTAGAAGATTTGTTACAAGGTATTGGCTCATATGATTATGGAGGCTGGCAAGTCCTAAGATCTGCAAGTCGGCAAGATGGACTCAGGAGGGTCAATGATGTAGTTACAATCCAAAGACTCAGGACCAAGAAGAGCTAATGTTTCAGTTCAAGCCCAAAAGCAGGAAAATCCTCATGTACCAGTTCAAAAGCAGTGAGGCAGGAAGAGTTCCCTCTTACTCAGTCTTTTTGTTTTATTCAGGCCTTCAGCTGATTGGATGAAGCCCACCCACATTAGGGAGAGCAATCTGCTTTACTCAATCTATGGATTTAAAGGTTCACCTCATCCACATACACCCTCACAGACACATTCAGAATAATGTTTGACCAGATGTCTCAGCACTCCATGGCCCAGCCAAGTTGACAGAAAATAAAGCACACAGTTCTAAACCTAATACATTACTTTAGATTTATAAGTTCTCATTGGAATCCCCTGGAGGGCTTTAAAACAAACCAATGTGGTCCCACCCCAGAAA
Source organism: Noctilio leporinus (assembly GCA_004026585.1). Taxonomy (NCBI): domain Eukaryota; kingdom Metazoa; phylum Chordata; class Mammalia; order Chiroptera; family Noctilionidae; genus Noctilio; species Noctilio leporinus. The sequence goes on from PVIW01005064.1 coordinate 47,597, forward strand.
TCCATATGTAATTGTTTAAGATGTAGCTCATGTTGGGAGTCTTAAAAGCTCCTGGAATGATTCTAATATGCAAACGAGGTGGCCAGATGAGGTTCCTCAATAAGCAAAATTAACAGAGCAGAGAGGCCACATGGGAGCACTTAATGTGACTCAGCCCAGAGCTACCATCAACTAACCACTAAGAGTCTCTTTCAGTAGCTGAGGGCCCTTTATACACTGCTAGCTATAACGGCAAAGGAAGGTCAGGCAACTTAACAACATGGGTGCTCAGAAGAAGATCAAGCAACCAAATGACATAGGCACCAAGTACATATGATAAAACTGAAATCAAAGGCACAAAGCCTTTGGGAGCAATAGAGATCTTTCAGATATCAGAATAGTGAGTATCTATCTATTTATTTATTTAAAATGAGAGGGTTAGCCCTGGCTGATGGCTCAATGGATAAGGCACCAGCCTGGGAACCCAAGGGTCACTGGTTCGATTCTCCAGCCAGGGCACATAACCAGGATGTGGGCCAGGTCTCCAGCCAGATCCATAGCTGGAGGCAGGTGAAAGGCAACCATACAGTGATGTTTCTCTCCCTCTCTGCCTCTCTCCCTTCCCTTCTCTCTAAAAATAATAAATAAAATTAAAATAAATAAAAGGAGAGGGTTGAACCATTTTGTTTATTTACTTTGAGAGAGAATGGAGAGGAAGGAGAAAGACAAGGAGAGAAACAAAATGTGCCAGAGATAACAGCAATTGTTTGCTTCCATTTGCTTGTGGGCACTCAATCAATCCACTGAGCCACACCAGCCAGGGCAGTGGGGTTTTATTTAAACTTTGGTGTTGATGACAAACGGAGCTTTGGGTTATGTTTCATAATTTGGGTAATTTTGATTTCATGCATTTTAAATTTTTAGCCGATTTTTAATGTTTACTTTTTTAAAATGTTTTACTTTTTCTTCTGGGAAGTTGGGGGTACATCATTCTCATTTCTCCCAGTGCTGTAGGCACACCCAGGAAAGGAGAAATGACAACTCAACTAAAGGAGCTGCTGGCAGGGCCTCTGGATGCTGCTGTCACAGGGCCCTGATCTGGGTGGTGGAGTTCAGCCTATTGTGGAGAGGGATGGGTGAGGCTGGAGGGCAGAAGACAGAACCACCTCTCTACCCTGGCTGAGAAGGAGACTAGAATCTGGGTGTGGGTCTGCAGGTATGACTTTATGTATTTCGACCAGTAGGTCTGGTCCTTTCATCAGTGATGCTAAGAGCTGACAGTGACAACTCCTCCTCCAAGGGGCAGCAACTCTTACCCATTCTACCATGGGGTCAATAAGGCAAACCAAAATAGCAATTTACTGTCTGAGGGATATTTTGTACAGTATTTGCTTAATAGCAATCCAGTGTGAGACAAAAAGACCTAGAAATGTCTTATATGGTAAAGAAGGACTACATTAGGGGCCCTGGCTGGTGGCACAGTGGATAAGGCGCCAGCCTGTGAACTCAGGGGTCGCTGGTTCAATTCCCAGTCAGGGCACAAGGCCAGGTTGCAAGCCAGGTCTCCAGCCAGATCTATGGTTAGAGGCAGGTGAAAGGCAACTATGCATTGATGTCTCTCTCTCTCTCTGCCTCTCTTCCTTCCCCTCTTTCTAAAAGAATAATAAATAGAATCTTAAAAAAAAAATTAAAAAAAAGACTACATTATACTAGATCAACTTCTTAAAAAATACTAATTCCTTAAAGATAATCCACTGATAACTTGAAAACCCATGGAACTAAAGTGTAGTTTTTTTTTAGCTTTCATTATTATTTTAATTTTTTTCTTTTTTAATTTTATTGTTGTTGTATTACATCCATCCACTTTTTGCTCCCCTCTGTCCCCCTCCCCACCCACCCATTGCCCCCAAAGTCAATCCCACCTGTTGTCCATGTCCATGGTTCCTTTATACTAGGTTCTTGTCTAAACTGCTCCCCTTCCTTGCCTCTTCCTCCCCCTAAAATGTAGTTTTATAAATAAGTTCCACAATGCAGAGTTTCAGTTTGGGAAAATGGATGGTGGTCATGGTGGTACAACATGAATGTACTTAATGCCACTGTACTGAACACTTAGATTTTTTAAAAGATTTTATTTATTTTTAGAGAGAATAAATGAGAGAGGAAGAATGGGGGAAAACATCAATTGGTTGCCTTTTGCAGGTCCCCAACCAGGGTCCTGGCTGGCAACCCAGGCATGTGCCCTGACCGGGAACTGAACTAGCAACCTTTTGGTCCATAGGACGGCACTCAATCCACTGAGCTACACCAACCAGGAAAAAAATAAAACAAAACAAAAGAAAAAAAAACAACAATTAAGTTCCACATTAAAAAAGAAGACATTTCATATTCAGAATTAATACCATCTTTAAATATATAATATCAGAATTGAAATCCCAAAAGCTTTAGTAACTTTCTATATCAGAAATTCTAGGTTCAAATACCAGAGGAGGAAAAAGTCACGAAATGGTTGTGTCTACACAATCAGCCAGATACCCAGCCTTGCTATTTGCGGGGGGATTCTCAAGGTGACAAGGAGCTAGTCAGACTGAAATTTTCCTTCGTTTAACTGGTGTTTTAGTGGCAGAGCATGCATCGGAAAGGAGGAAGACATGGAGAAATCTTCCTCCTCAAAGCAATGGGAAAATGCTGAGCTACCCACCAGAGCCACACCGTGTCAGCCCTGACCTGGAGCTGCGCACCCAGAGCCCATACAGCCCTTGTGCTCTGGGCTGCAGGGGCCACAGGCTTGGCCGCAAACCCCGCTGCCCTGCTGTACGGTGACAGCGTGTTGCCCTCGAAGCGCACCCTGCAGCCGCACTCCCAACTCCCATGGCCTTCTGTGACTGCGGGGCGGGAGCAGCAGCTTCACCCGCCTCCCTCCAGCTCCCTCAGCCTCCAGGTTCAATAGGATTACATCATGGAGCAAGTATGCAGGGCAGCCTGAGAATCAAAGCCATCACAATCAGCGGCTGGTTAACTGTAATGTTGCTGAAACACATCCTTCCCACCCCCTCCTCTCCCCTTTCCCCACCCCGGCCCTCTGCTTTTTGTACCATTAAGGGTAGCATTATTGGGAAAAGGAAAATCTGATCAAAACTGTCGACCGCCAACAGCAGATTTTTCTATGGATTCTATAAAGGCCACCTTAACGATTTCCCTAATTAATGGATGACATCTTTGGCTGGAGGAGAGGCGATGGATTCGACTCTGTCTTCGTCTTTGTTAACCTTCTAATTAACTTTCGTAGGTCACCCAGGTCTCCCAAACCTAAAAAGTGAAGAGGCCCATTGTGCGAGGGGCAGTAAACTTACTTTTTCTGCTGGGGTACTTAAAAGGGAGAACGATTATAGGCCGAGAAAAATAACTCCATTTAAAAGCTTTGTGGTCCAAGAGAATGCATAGGTCTCTCCCTTAGAAAATAATTGCAACACCTTTTATATCAATATTTCTATGCACAATAAAAAATTAGCAGAATGAACTTAAATTCAGCAGCACTTTCAAATTACATTTTTTAAAAAAAATGTAAGCCTCTGCAAGCCAACAAAAGCAATGAGGTTTAGAGAGAAAATTGCAACTGCCAGAGCTGCCACCCTTTACGCAGAGTGAGAGCAGGACAGGGCCAGGGAACAGACAGCTCCAAGTCACCTCCCCAGGAAATGCTCCAAGGCAAGGGATGAAATTCCTTGGGGACCCAAAGACTATTAGCAAATGAACAGCGTTGTTTTTGTTTTTGTTTTTGTTTTCTGGATAGAGTGGTTTGGGGTTGGGAGGGGGTTCCGAAATATTTTAATGGTCATAGTGAAAAACAGAAACAATGGTGACAGAAAAGTCAAAAAGTGAGGTGAAACCTCACTGTGATCAGTGAAGTTGGTAAACCAGAGCAATATTTTTTAAATAAGACATAATTGTGCTGGAATTATAGTTTTGGTAGATTTGCCAGACTGTTGAGACAAGTTGTGGCTGCCTCTCCTGTTTCTGGGCATCTCTGACTAAGCATAGGAGACACCTAAGGGCAGAGCAGGTGCCCAGCCTAAACCAGAATAGAGATGGAGGCTCCTTTAGAATAGGGTTGTGCTGAAAGGGAGCTTCTCTGAGATTCCCAATCCAAGGACAACAGCAGCAGCAACTTTGGTTATAAACAGAATCAGAACTAATTAGAAAAAAGCATAAAAACTTTCAATACTGTGAAGATTTTAGTTATGCCTTTCCACTCTTCTATGCAGCCCAAAATTTTTATATAGTTCAGATTTGTATCCTGATGATTCCTTTAACATCCTAGGATGACTATTTCTCTGTGACATTACAAATGGGAACAAGATCCTTTGGGGGTCCTGACCACACACCCAGATGGAAGGTGCAGGGGGCAACGTTATGACATTTCTCTTCTGGACAGCTTCCACTTGGGGGGAAACAAGTACTCTAATGTATTGCTGTGTATGTGTGTGGCGGGGGGAGGGTGTTAAATTGCTACCATCTCTCTGGAATTCTGGAAGAGAGGACAATTTGTCATTATTTATCAAATTACAAAGCATATATCTTTTTAAAAAATCCTCACCCAAAGATATGTTAATTGGATTTAGGAGAGAGAGAGAGAGAGAGAGAGAGAGAGAGAGAGAGAGACAGATGTGAGAGAGAAGTATCAATAGGTTGCCTCTGGTACACACCTCAACGGAATTGAACCCGCAACCTAGGTATGTGCCCTGACCAGGAACCAAACATGCAACCTTTTGGTGCAAGAGACTATGCTCCAGCCAACTGAGCTATCCAGCCAGGGCCAAAACAAACATCTTTTGATTTAGCAATTCCTCTCCAGAAATTTTCTCTAGAGATACACTTGCACATGTGCACAATGACATATGTATTAAGTTGTTCTTTGCAGCCAGTAGACGAAAGGCATTCTAAATGTCCACAGATAAGAAACTGGGTAAAGAAATGTGCTACATACACACAGTGGACCAGTATTATACAGCCATAAAAAACAGATGAGGATGCTCATTGTATACCAGTTTGGAATGGTCTCTAAAATAGCCTGTGAGGTAAAAAAACAAACCAACAGCAACATGAGGACGGAGCAAAACATTATGTAAAATATGCTACTATTTGTAAGGAAAGGCATGGTTTGGACATTCATACACATTTCCTTCTTATTGTACTTGTCTTGGAAAAAGAGAGCTGAGTGGCTGAGGAAAAGCTGTGGGAAGGAGATTTCACTATAACTTTTGCATCTTTTGATTTTGTGCTGTGTGAGTGTATTGCCTATTCAAAAATATCCATAAATTAAAAATTTTAGAAACAGAAAGGTTGCCATTTTCCAATCTGCTCTGTGCATAGTTCTGTACTATTCAAGGGAAACCCAGTCTTAAAACTATCCTGCTCATTTCCATATCCTAAGCTTGTTTTAGACTTCTCAAAGTCTGCCTAGATTAAAAGATACCCATAAAATGAAAGGTACACAGTCATGCTCCTTTTGAAATCTCTAAATGTTTTTAATGAAACAGAATAATACATTCTGTGATTTAATTGTTGCAAATTAAAATTCAACAAACTGTTAAGTCTGTACTATAAATAAAACATTCACAGGCTTCATCAGCATGTACATCAGGACAAATGCTTTGGGCCTTGGAATTGCAGAAATATTTCCTAACATTTGAGATGTGCCAAGAAAAAGATAAAGAAATCAAACAAGATTTCATATTACACAAATTCTTCTTACTCACGAGAGTCTGATTTACTTATATCAATCAATTTAAGTGATTCACAATTTATGAACTATTTTAAATGATTGAACTAAAACCTGGAGCCATATTATCCTCTCCTCACTCGTCAGCCTAATCTGTCAAAATGGCATTGGAAACCATATAAAATTAGTGTTGTGTCAATGGTCCAAAAGCAGCAACTTTAAGATTCAATCTAATGCTTTTTATTATCATGATGTTGTAGCCTGTATCTACATAACATAACAGAAACACTGTTAGTTGCCCACCTCACATCTATTTCTCTCTTCTCTCCCCATTAGCAGGATCCCCATTTAATTATCATTTAGGAAGGTGATAAATCTCACTTCAACTAAATCATATAATACATGGAATTCCCATTTATTTTATTTATGATTGCTTTAAATTTGGTCATGTGATATAATTCTTAGCCAATGAGATATAAAAAAAGACAGCTGAAGTCTTCTGAGAAGGATTTCTATTTCACTGAACATTTTCAGGTCCAGAAGGAATACCCAGAATTCCAGTAGTCATCTTGCTACTACAGAGTAAGCAAGCATGCAGACAAAATGAGCATGCTAGTTAGTAGGAAAAAAGGAAGTTGTATATTCATGATAGTACTAAGTGGTTGACAACTCTGTATTCCTTGACCTTGTACTTCTTATTATATGAAATAATAATTTTCCTTATTGTTTAAGCCATTTTGAAGTGCTTTTCTGTTATGTTCCAAATATCAATAAACCACCCTGGCAAATATTTTCACCACTTTAAGTGATGTGAAACCCAGGTGGTTTCCTGTAAAATTTCCTCAAGTAGTTCTGCTATGCTCCTTTAGCCAAGATTATTTAAAATCCTAAAAATAAATGCTTTCTCCTCAATCTCTTTAGTCCTTAAGGAAATGCAAATGAAAACCACAATGAGCTACCACTTCACACCATTAAATGGCTATAATCAAAAAGATAGGCAATAACAAGTGTTAGTAATGATGTGGAGAAGTTAGAACCCTCATGCATTGCTAATGAAAATGTAAAATGGTATAGCCACTTTGTAAAAACAGTTTGGCATTTCTTCAGAAAGCTAAATATAGAGTTACAGTATAACCCAACAATTCTACTCATAGATATATATCCAAGAGACCTAAAATATATATACATAAAAACTTAGACAGGAATATTCATAGCAGCATTATTTGTAATGGCTGAAATGTAGAAACAACCAAAATGTCTATCAACTGGTAAATGAATAAGTAAAATGTGGCATATCAATTCAATGGAATAGTACTTCCCAATAAAAGAAACAAAGTACTGATACATACTATAACAGGATGAACCTTGAAAACATGATAAATGAAAAAAAGCAGACATAAAAGACTATATAGTATATGATTTCACTTGTATGAAATGTTCAGAACAGGCAAATCTATAAAGACAGAAAGTAAATTAGTGAATTCGGGGGGCTGGTGAGAGGGGGAAATGGGAAGCGACTACTAATGGACATGGAGTTTCTTTTTTGGGTTGATAAAAATATTCTGAGGGTCCTGGCTGGTGTCTCAGTAAATAGGTACCAGCCTGCAAACCCAAAGGTCACTGGTTCAATTCCCAGCCACAGGGCGCATAATCAGGTTTCAAGCCAGGTCTCTAGCCATAGCTGGAGGCAGGCGAAAGGTTTCTCTCCCTCTTGCCTTTCTCCCTTCCCCCTTCTTTGAAAATAATAAATAAAATATTTTAAAAATATATAAATAAATAAGTAAATTCTGAAACTTGAGAGTGTTGATGGATACACAACTCTCAATATACTTAGAACTACTGAACTGTACACTTTAAAAGGATGAACGTAATGGTATATCAATTATATCTCAAAAGGCTGTTATGAAAAATTAAAAAAATAAATGTCTCCCACAATTATAATTATTTTAAAAGATCCCAAAATTACCATGTAATTAAGAGCCAACGAAGAACCAAGATGGGGGAGGAGTAAGTGGAGCTACACCAATCTCCTCCCAACACCAAACTGAAATTACAACTTAATTGGGGAGAAATCATCCAGAATAACCAAAGAACACCAACTGGAGAGAAGCCTTATTACCACAGACAGAACAGAAGAGGCCACTTTATCAGAACATGACCGAGGTGCTTAAAACTGACCACTGATCACAGACTGATTGGATTAACAACTAAAGAAGACAAACAAAGACAGTGGATCTCTGGTAGCCTCTAACTGGATGACTAAGCCAAGATTAGGACATGAGCTGAAGTCACCAAGCATGGAATCAGGAAGTGAAAAAAGTGTACCTCTACGCCACAGAAGGTCACACCACAAGACAGTAAGTCAAAGCAGACCAATCCAAGAAGCAGAAACAAACTAGAGCCACCTAAAATGGGGAGACAAAGAAATCAACCCTCAGCAAATGGAAAGGAGGAATCCCCAGGAAGAGTGCAAAATGAAATAGAGGCAAGCACACTCTCAGACATGGAATTCAAAATAATCATGATAGAGAAGCTCAATGAGCTCAACGAGTTCAAAGAAAACTACAAACAACTCCAGGGAAGCTACAAAAAACTTATTGAGAACTACACCAGCATTAAAAAGGACATAGAAACCATCAATAAGAGTCAGGAGGAAATGAAGAATACAATTTCTGAATTGAAGAACACAGTAGAAGGAATCAAAAGCAGGCTAAAGAAAGCAGAGGATTGGACCAGCAAGCTGGAGGTCAATGTAGAAAAAATTCCCAGACAGTGCAACAAAATGAAAAAAGACTGAAAAAGAATGAAGAGGTTTTAAGAGAGCTGCAGGACAAAATGTAACATAATAACATCCATATCATAGGGATACCAGAAGGAGAAGAGGAGCAGGATAGAAAACCTGTTTGAAAAAGTAATGACAGAAAACTTCCCTAACTTGATGAGAGAAAGTCATGTAAGCACAGGAAGCACAGAGGGTCCCAATGAAGAGGAACACAAACAGGCCCACTCCAAGACACATCATAATTAAAATGGCAAATTTCAAAGAAAGGAGAGACTCCTAAAAACAGCAAGAGAGAAACAGCTAATAATATACAACGGAGCTTCAATAATGTTATCAGCTGATTTCTCAACAGAAGCACAACAAGCCAGGAGGGAATGGCAAAAAATATTTCAAGCAATGAAAAACAAAGGCCTGCAACCAAGACTACTTTACCAGCAAGGCTCTCAATTAAAATGGGAGGTGAAATAAGGAGTTTCCCAGACAAAAGAAGGCTAAAAGACTACATCTCTACCAAACCAGCATTGCAAGAGATGCCGAAGGGTCTGCTTTAAGAAGATGAAGAATCTCTACCTCAACAGACTCTTAAATAGTTCAGGGTTTAGTTTAGGACCACACCTATGTGGTCAACCACATAGTCAACCACAAGTTCAAAAAATAGCTAGAATACTATTCTACAAAATTATTTAAATCCTAGGGATTTTTAGTTTTTACCTCAGCTTAGTAGACATAATTTTCTACTCCAGCTGAGCACTGCAAGTGCCATTATTTCTGAAGGCTTCAACTGGTAAAACACATGTAGAGGAAAAACAGGGTATTGAAAGAAGTAAGACCTGTACACAGCCAAAATAAATAAATAAATAAATAAATCTACTATTTAAGATGGAAAACTCCAAAAATAATAAGTTGTAGTTCCAGTAGTTTAAAATAAAGTTGAGTTGTATAATTGGAGAGGGGAGGATTGGACTCAAAAACCAAGTTCATTTTTTACTATGGGTTTGACACTGTCTCTAGGACAACTTTCACAAAAGTGAGTTCTGCAATATACCATTTTTGTGATATATTTACAAAAATAGCATTCCAGGATAAAATAAGCATTAAAGAAGAAAAATAACTGCTTAATTTGCTACAATATATCTAAAATATTATCATTTAACATGTAATAATTATATAGGTTATTGGCATATTTTAAATTTTTGTATTAACTCTTCAAAATCCAGTATGTACTTTAAATATGTGTAAAAATATGTATGTGTGTAAATGTACTTTTGCATGTGTTTGGTAATATTGCAATTGATATTACTTAAAAGAGTAATTCTTTAAACAAATGAATTAACATAGGCATTTTGAAATAATGAAAAGAAAACTTTGTATTAATGTGATTTGAGAAGCTAACAGAAGGCAGTAATTAAATGGATGAATTGTCTGGGTGTGAAAGGAAAAAACTAAAAAAGTACACATTGGTAGTTACAGAATAGACAGGGGGATGTTAAGAAGAATAAAGGAAATGGCAAAGTCAAAGAACTTATATGCATGACACATGGACATGAACTAAGGGGTGGCATTGCCGGAGGAAATGGGGTACTGGGTGGAGGGGGGCAAAGGGAGGAAAATTGAGACAACTGTAATAGCAAAATAAAGAAAATATATTTAAGGGAAAAAAATGTTAGACCTCAAGCCATAAAAATTATAGAAGAAAAAAAAGCCAACTTTCAAAAATATATATAACCAATTTGTTAAAAGAAATACTATTTTTAAAAATCTTACTAGATCTGCCTTTGTTCTGTCATTGAAGCAAAACTGATTGAAGATTCTATCCTCCAAGAGTCTGTAAACTTCATGTGGGCAGTATCCACACCTGCGTCTTAGTGCCAGCATGTCCAGCTGGGCTGCACATGTGACAAATGAGTGAATGAGTGGATCTTGGTGCATTTTCTTATGAGCAATTTTGGAGTTAGTCCCTAAAATAGCTCTATTAACTTGTCTGTAAAATGGGGCTATAGCAGTGACTACCTTATAGGATGGGATAAATGAGATTAAGGAGCTAAAACTGCAAAATTCTTGGGGCATAATAAGAGTCAATAGAAAGTAGTCATTGTGGTTTTGTTGTTGTTGTCATCATTATTATTACTATTATCATATTTTGGGACCTTATGCCTGCTCATCACAGAGAGAAATTTCTTACCCATATCTCAAATGATTACTTTTCAAATATATATTTGTTCTTATTACAAAGTTGAAGAAGGAATTAGCAATTTTCAGATTCTGAAACAAAAATGATTGGAAATTCAGATTCATTAATCACAAGATTTTACAACAGTCTATAAGTACATGAAAAAAATCTTCTAAGCTATAATAATTTGAATTTCTTAAGTGATTTAGAAAGATTAGTTTCCTAAACTTCTACTATTTTTTGTTACCCCATTAAGCTTAAAATACCTAAGGTCTTTTAGTTAACTGGTCAGCTTTTAGCCAGTGTTTACAAGTTTTTAAAATGGTCTCCGTCATCCTCCCCTCTCTCCACTTATCAGTTTGTAACATGCACCTTTAAATAGGGCAATGTTTTTCACTTTGCATGAGTTTAACATATCCTGATAAGATAGAAATTGAGTCAAAATTGTTTTGAGGTAGGTAGGGGCATACTGGTGACCATATTTTGGTCCTCCTAGCTTAGCTTAGGTAAGTGATTTATCCAGCATCACATAACCTGTTCACAGGACTTTGAAAGGAAAACTCAAAGCAAGCTGCTCTTTCTTTCTACTGCTACAACATACAAGGCCCCTCCATCACATAACACTGGAAAAATGGGAAAAGAGCAAATCATTTTCCACTAGCCATGACATCAAATACTATGAGAAACATCAAGCATAGGAAAAATGGACAGTGCATGGTTTTCAAGTATATTCTTCTAGGTTTCAGTTCAGATTTTAAGCATTTATATGGTCACAGGCTTCCATTAGATCAATATGCTTTATCAGTCTTCCTGTTTGCTGTGGTGAAAAAGAAATACAATGTCCAGGAAGAAGTGGGGAATAGATGAACAAGTAAGTAATTCATTGGAGAGATTAGAAAATCTGTTAGAATCAGTACTATGTATTCACATCAACCACCTAACTATCCCTCATCTCACCCCACCTCACACAAAGAGAACAGAGGGTAAGATAGAAAAGAAATAAGAGAGCCTACTAATACCAGGCATTAGTAGAGTTAGATATCACTACACTGGACAGAAATAATGGATGACAATCTCACCATAGAATACCACCCCTAGTGTTAATTCCGTTTTCTTTGTTCTCAATATCAGTAAAACCTACCTGTAGGAGGAAAGATTTCCTCCCAGTGTGAAGACACTTCCTAACAACTAAGAAAGTGGGACATTTGCCCTGCTGAAAGACTACATCTTCTTTATGGGTTGGGTTTTCTATCTTAAAATGGGAAGGGGAGCACTATGGATATGTATTATCCCTCATCCCCCCAATTTAATCTCTTCATTTAGTTCACTTTCTTTTCCTCCCACCTTTACCTAACTTTAATATTCCTCTCTTCTTTTCTCTCCCCAATTATATTCCTCTCAACTGTCCTTCCCTTCTCTTTTGTCACATTAATTTTTTTCTTTTTTTTTTAAGTTGTCAATTACAGTTTACATTCAATATTATTTTGCATTAGCTTCAGGTATACAGCATAGTGGTTAGACAATCGTATACTTTACAAAGTATATTTCTAGTACCCAACTGGCACCTTACATAGCTATTACAATATTATTAACTACATTTCCTATGCTGTACTTTAGTCCCATGACTATTCTGTAACTACCAATCTGTACTTGTCAATCCCTTCATCTTTCTCACCCAGTCACCTAAACACTCTGTATCTGAGTCTGTTTCTGTTTTGCTTGTTCATTTACATTGTTCTTCAAAGTTCACATATTGTAAATCTTTAATAGTATATTTCCTTCTCACTGAAGTGACAAAATCTTGATCTGAAAGTGTGAAGTCTTGACCCTGAATTTGTTTTGCTTGATGAAAGACCATTTTAATGTTAAGAACTACAGGTGGGTCCAGCATTCCTTCTTATATCCAAACAAGTCCATATATCTATCAAGAGATACCTCGTAGAGTTTAATTCAGTACACATGCAACTTGTGTATACATATACATTACAGAATTTTCTGGATCTCTTCAGGGTACTTTGAAGTCTCTTCTGCATGTTAATTTCCCTACTAATCCAGATGCCACTGCTCTTTGTGACATTTCAGAGAGGTCACTGAGCACCACCCTTATAACCCTCCAGAGAAGAACAATGGAATGTCAGTGCAGTACCATTTTTTTGATTACCTAACCTTTTAGTATTCTTTTTTCTTTTCAAGAAAAGCCAGTCAAATCCTAGGCAGTCTTACCATTAATGCTAATTTCTCTCCAGTTCAGTAAGTAGTTAGCTAGCCTCTGTGGAGAAACGTATGAATGTATCTGTGTTCACAGCTTTACACATTTCCTGTTTTATGTGATTACTCCCCAGAATGAACTACCTTGAGTTTTTCTGCTCTAAACTGATCTTTCTGGCCTTTCCATTATTTTGCGGTTCAAAGAATAATAGCTTTTACAAATGAACTTGCCTCTTGATTTGGAATTCTAAGAACTCTAGAGTTAATCTGAATATAGAGTACATGGGTTTAAAAGAGATAACAAATGTCAGAGGCTGCAGCTTTTTTTTTTTTTTTTTAATTTTTATTCATTATTTTTAAAGAGGGAAGAAGGGCAAGGAGAGAGGAAGAAATGGAGAGAAACATCAATGTATGGCTGTCTTTCACCTGCCTCCAGCCAAGGACCTGGCTGGAGACCTGGCTTGCAACCTGGTTATGTGCCCTGGCTGGGGAATCAAACCAGAGACCTTGGGGTTCGCAGGCCAGTGCCTATCCACTGAGCCACCAGCCAGGGCTGCAGCTTTTTAAGCTGTAAATTGCACAAATAAAATACCACCCTAAAATAGAAACTGGAAAGATACTTTGTTTTAGCAAAGCAGATTTTTGCAATTTGCTAATAAAATAAGTTCATAAATTCCGGGGGAAATTCTCTAAAATGTTAATATTTTACATGTAAATTAATCAAAGAATCTTAATTTGTTACCATTTGATAAGTTTTCATTTTGCTAGCATGAAAGTAAGTTTTCCAACACTGGAATAACTTATGTGGATGGACTTTATACATTATAAAAAATTAGATTCTACACTGCACATAGGGAAACCCCATATGAGTTTAAAATGTAAATTCCTCAAGATATTTTAGGTTCTTCCTTTGTAAACTAAATATAAAGATAACTTATATCCTGAGTATGTTTTTGTGTTATTGTAGAAATTTTGAAAAATACAGAGAAATATAAAGATGAAAATAATTTACAATTCCACCATTCAGATAACTACTGTTTGTTTTTTCTTCCAGGCTCTTAACTATGTATATATTTTGAAACTGCTTTTTTTAGACGTTCACTGTTCTGTTTTAAGCAATAATGCTCCATTCTGAGGCATGGCTTGACTTTCCATGACCTGGAGAAATGAATTAAGAGAGAAAGAAATTGAGAAAGAACAGGAAGGCTGCAGTGTTCCCTTGCTTCCTTTCCGCCCAACTGTCCACACTACTCTCCCACACCTTCCTTTCCCAAAGTCATTCCCTCAAATTCTCAAATAGAACACACACACAAGAAGAAGAAGAAGAAGAAGAAGAAGAAAAGAAAGAAAGAAAGAAAGAAAGAAAGAAAGAAAGAAAGAAAGAAAGAAAGAAAGAAAGAAAAGAAAAGAAAAGAAAAGAAAAGAAAAGAAAAGAAACGAAAAGCTTTTCCAGCATTATAAGTGAACCTACTGCTCTTCACTGTGAAGAAAACATCAGCATTCTGTATGTGGACAGCTAGATAATTAGGTAATTTATGGATTTTTGCATCTCTGTCATCTTCTGTTTCCAGGCTTCTAAGAAAGCATGAATAATGGTTGCCAGATGGGAGGGCTGGTGTGGCTCAGTGGATTGAGCTCTGACCTGTGAACCAGAAGGTTGCCGGTTTGATTCCCAGTCATGGCATATGCCTAGATTGCGGGCCAGGCCCCCAGTTGGGGGTGCACAAAAGGCAACCACACATTGATGTTTCTCACTCTCTCCCTCTCTTCCCCCCTCTCTAAAAACAAATAAAGAAAACCTTTAAAAAGAAAGAAAGAAAGTACAAATAGGTAGTTACAGAATAGCCAAGGGGATGTAAGGTACAGTATAGGAAATGGAGCAGCCAAAGAACTTATATGCATGATCCATGAACATGAACAATGACAGAGTGATTGCCTGAGGCAGTGGGGATGTTGGATGGAAGGGGGAAGGGGGAAAGGGGAAATAGTGGGGAAAACTGTAATAGCATAATCAATAAAATATAATTTTAAAAAGAAATCAGAAATATCTAGGGAAAAAAACAGGAGTGGGAGGAGAGGATGGGAAGGGAAAGAAGGAGCAAAAGGAAATGAATCTTTTAAATCATCTTAAAATACCCTTTAGATTCGTAAACAGAAATGACTGTTATTCTGTCCCCTCTGCAATGTAGTAGTTACTCTCCTCAGTTTAGCTATCTTTATATTTTGGGTTTAAAATACTTAATAAATTGTGGCCAGTGTGAGTAAACAACACAACTTTTCAGAACAACTTGCATTATTATGGCCTGGACTTAAGGCAACTTAATGTTTCCTTCTTTTCCTGTAATTTTAAAAAAGATTTTATTTATTATTTCCAGATAGAGAGGAAGGGAGAGAGGTAGAGAGGGAGAGAGACATCAATGTATGGTTGGTTGTCTTTCACCTGCCTCCAGCCACAGACCTAGCTGAAGACCTGGCTTGCAACCTGGTTATGTGCTCTGGCTGGGGAATCAAACCAGTGACCTTTGGGTTCTCAGGCCAGCGCCTTATCCACTGTGCTACCAGCCAGGGCTCTTTTGCTTTAATTTTATATAGAGGAACACATTTGGCACAACCTACAGTACCTATAGCAAACATTAGACTATGAAAACAGAACAGTGTCAACCTCCTAAGAGGATATTCAGTTTCTTTGTAGAACTATTTTCATTGAAGCTTCTAAGCATGATAGTATTGTGCCCCTTGGTTGTGCTATCATTTCACAATGAGACAGCATGGCTCTGGTTTCTGTTTCTAGTCCTTGAGTAGATTTTGCAGTGGTTAATTCTATGTGACAGCTTGGCTAGGCTATGGCTATGGCTAGTGCTAGTGTTTCATCAACCACCCTGGATGCTACTGTGAGGGTATTTCTTAGATGTGGTTAAAGTAGGTTTTTCATGAAGCAGATTACTCTCCATAATGTGGGTGGGCCTATCCACTCAATTGAACGTCTTCAGAGAAGAGATCAGGGTCCCTGAAGAGGAAGAAGTTTTGCCTCCATACCTGCCTTTGAACTTAAGACTGAAACATCAACTCTTATTGGCATTTCTAGCCTGTTGGCCTGCGTTATGGATTTTGGACTTGCCAACACCCACAATTCCATGGACCAATTCTTTAAGATTTCTCCGTATCTCTCTCTCTTTCTCTCTCTCCACACACACACACCCTGAATGACAATCTCAATATACTAAACTCAAATAAAATAACCAAAATGCTTTATAGCATATTTTTAAATATGTCACTGGCACAAGGGAAGTATGTTTAGATCCTGAAATATACGTGAAATCCAGAACTTTGGTAAGTAAGCAAGTCCTAAAGCCAGCTTTCACCCTGAGAGCTTCTGTCAGACTCTGAAAGGCTACATCCTCAGTGTAAAGATACCTTTTTAAAAATGAACCTTGCCCTAAGGAGGGATGAGGTATAGCAAGGACATTTTCCGATCTTAATGATGCTGAGAGGACAGGGGGAACAAAAAAACAAAAACAAAAACAATCTTGCCTAAGAGTTCAGAAACTCACATAATTTTTCTATCTAGATTCATACCACATACATTCTTAAACAATTACAATAGAGTATTTTGGCCTGACTGGTGTGGCTCAGTGTGTTGGTCACCATCCCACAAACCTAAAGGTCTCTAGTTCGATTCTTGGTTAGAGCATATGCCTGGGTTGTGGGCCAGATCTTTTGCTGGGAGCATATGAGGGATAATCAACAGATGTTTCTCTTGCACATCAATGTTTCTCTTCCTCTTTCTCCCTCCCTTCCCCATCTCTAAAAATAAAGAAAACCTTTAAAAAACTAGTAGAGTGTTTCAATAGAAAAAGATCCCAAGTTGGCAGTATAACTGGTGGCTTGACTAAAAAGAACAAAAGAAAAACTTCTCTGCAAAACTTCATCTTCAAATGTGGCCTCTAAGAATCTCCACAGATAAAGTGCCAAGGCAAACAAGTTCACTGATGAAAAACATCGCAAAGCCAAGGAAGAAACTTAGCACCAGAAGGAGCAAGCAGAAGACCCCAAAAGTAGTCCCCCAGAGACACCAAATATTGACATTGGTGACCGAATACAGATTTTATATGCCTAATGAAATAAAGGAGGAGCTTGATATGTGCAAAAAAAAAAAAAAAAAGAGACTATAAGAAACATCCAAACAGATCTAAAATGGAACCAAAAAGTCCTTCAGAAAATAAACAATAAAATGGTAGAGGGGATTAAACAACTGTTTAGACATAAAAGAAAAGAGAATGAGTGACTAGAATATAGGTTTAAAGACAATTTCCAGAATATAGCCCAGAAGCAAAGACACAAAAAAAATCTGAAAAAGAGCCCTGGCTGGGTGGCACAGTGGACAAGGCACTGGCCTGCGAACCCAAAGGTCGCTGGTTCGATTCCCAGCCAGGGCACATAACCAGGTTGCAAGCCAGGTCTCCAGCCAGGTCTGTAGCTGGAGGCAGGTGAAAGGCAACCATACATTGATGTCTCTCTCCCTCTCTGCCTCTCTCCCTTCCCCTCCCTCTAAAAATAATAAATAAAATCTTAAAAAATAAAATAAAATAAAAACTTGTATTTAAAAAAATCTGAAAGAGATATTAAGGGCTTTATATCTCTTAATCCGAGTTCATGAAGAAAATAATAGCATAGAGAGAAGGCAATTTCCAAAGATATAACATCTGAGAAATTTCCAAGATCCAGGATGCCAAGTGCTTTTCAAGCAGGAGAAATAAAATAAATCCACATACAGAACTATGACTGGAAAAATGCAGAACTGGAAAGGGGAGGGAGAACTTTAAAAGTACTCAGTAAAGAAAGACAGATTACTTGTGAACATTCAGTCTTAGAGTAAATACTGACTTCAGCAGCAGCAGCAGCAACAGAAAACAAGACAGTAGATTCATATTATCAATGTGCGGAGTGAAAATAACTATGAATGAAGAATTATACCTGAGTGAGAAGGAATTGGAATAAAATATTCAAGGTGATGAAGAGCAAGGACCTACAACCAAGATGACTCTACCCAGCAAAGCTAGCATTTAGAATTGAAGGACAGATAAAGAGATTCCTAGACAAGAGAAAGCTAAGGTAGTTCATTACCACCAAAACAGTAGTACAAGAAATATTAAAGGGACTCTTAAAAAGAAGGTAAAGGGAGATCAAAATATGAATAATAAAATGGCAATAATTACATACCTATCAGTAATTTCTTTAAATGTATATGGATTAAATCTTCCAATCACGAGATATAGCTGAATAGATAAGAAAACAAGACCTATGCTGCCTTCAAGAGGCCTACTTTAGATCAAAAGACACAAATAGACTGAAAGTAAAGAGACAAAAAAAGACATTTCATGCAAATGAAAGTGGGAAAAAAAGTCTGAGATAGCAATACTTATATCATACAAGATAGACTTTAAAACAAGGGCTATGACAAGAGACAAAGAAGGGACCCAGCAATTCCACTTCTGGGTATTTATTCAAAGAAACCAAAAACACCATTTTGAAAAGACATATGTGTTTCTATGTTCACTGTAGATTTATTTACAATAGCCATGATATGGAAACAACCTAAATGTCCATTGATAGATGAATGAATAAAGAGCTGGTACATATACAATAGGATATCACTCAGCCATGAAAAATAATGGAATCTTGCCATTTACAATAACATGGATGGTCCTAGAAAATATTATGCTAAGTGAAATAAATGAGACAGAGAAAGACAAATACCATATGATTTTACTTATATGTGGAATTTAAAAAACAAAATAAACAAACAGATACAGAGAACATTTTGATGGTTGGCAGATGGAAGGGATGTGTGGGGTTGGGTAAAAAGAAGGAAGAGACTACGATGTGCAAATTGTCATTTTAAAAACTGCCATGAGTCGGCTGGTGGTACAGTGGATAAAGTGCTGACCTGTGAACCTAAAGGTTGCTGGTTCGATTCCCAACCAGGGCACATAACCAGGTTTCAAGCCAGGTCTTTAGCCAGGTCTATAGCTGGAGGCAGGTGAAAGGCAACCATACACTGAAGTCTCTCTCCCTTCCCCTCTCTCTCGAAAATAATAAATAAAATCCTTAAAAATGAATAAATAAATAAAAACTGCCATGAGGATATAAAGTACATCATAGAGAATATAGTCAATAATATTATAATAAATATGTATGGTGCCAGATAGGTGCTAAACCTGTAGGGGGGTTATTTGATAAGTTACATAAATGTCTAATCACTATATTGTACACCTGAAAATAATATAATATTGTATGTCAACTATCATTGAAAAAAAAATTTTTCAAAAAAGAATTATATACCCAGTGAAATATCTCTCAAGAACTGTAAAATATATTTTCTGTCAACCAAAAATTGAAAGCCCTGGCTGGTAGCACAGTGGATAAGGTGCCAGCCTGCGAACCCAAAGGTCACAGGTTCGATTCCCCAGCCAGGGCACATAACCAGGTTGCAAACCAGGTCTCCAGTCAGGTCTGTGGCTGGAGGCAGGTGAAACGCAGCGGTACATTGATGTCTCTGTCCCTCTCTGCCTCTCTCCCTTCCCTTCTTTCTAAAAATAACGAAATAAAATCTTAAAAAAAAAAAAAATTGAAAGACTTTAACACAACCAGACCCTCACTAAAGAAAACTACAGAGGATGTACTTCAGAAAGAGGAAAATAATCAGCAAAGATAAGTAAATATGTGGATTAATCTAAACAAATTTGATTGTATTAACAATAGTTTCTAATCTGTTGGGGGGAGGGGTATTAAGCTAGAAATGGATCCCAGAACTATAAAAGGATAAGAGGAAAAGATTTTTGAGGTTCTCATATTGTTTAGAATCTGGAAGGATATTGATGAACTAATTGCCAAGGGGAGGGGGTGGGAGAGGTGGAGGAGGGTAATTGGGGATAAATGGTGATGGATGGAGACTTGACTTGGGGTGATGAACACACAATACAGTGCATAGATGATGTATTGTAGAATTGTGCACCTGAAACCTATATAATTTTGTTAGCCAGTATCACCATAATAAATTGAATTTTAAAAATGTTTCAAACTATTAAAAATAGCTAAGTAACTTCTAAAAGAATAGCCACATAAAGAATGTAACTTCCAAACAAGAATGGGGAAACTGGACTCTGAGAGGGGAATCCTCAACCAATGCAAAAGAATCAAAAGGAAAGGAGCAAAGAATAGAAACATAAAGCACACACATACACACACACACACACACACACAAAATGGTAGTAATAAAGCTAAGTATATAAGCATTCACAATAATATAAATGTACTAAAGACTCCAGTTACAGCTGAATTTTTTTAAGTTATATACTGTTTACAAGAATGTCTTAAAACATAAAGTTCATAGGAAAGTTGAAGTTCAAAGGATAGAAAGGTAAATATTAACAGAAGAAAGCGAGTATGGCTAAATTACTAGCAGAGGAAATGGGCTATGAGCAAAGCATTACTAGAAATGAAGAGTTGTTACCTAATTCACCAAGCAGATATGCCAATTCTATACTCATATGTACTCACAATCATATACTTCCTTTTAATATCAGAAAAATGCAAAGTTACTGCCATCACCACTGCTACTCAATACTGTATTTGAAGTCTTAAACCATACTAGTATAAAAAAAACAGAAAATGAATCAAAGGTTTAGAAAAAGAACATTGTCATATTTGCACATGGGATTATTGGCCACTCAGAAAATTTAATAAATTATTAGAATTATTAGAGTTTTTCAACCAATATACATTTTCATACAGCAAAATACCATCAATAAGAAAATAAATTTTAAAAGAATGTCATTATGATAAATGACATGATTATATGATAAATCTTGATATAAATCTAACAAAAATTGTTCACCTAAATAACAGAGGGAAGGTCTATCTTACTGAAAAAAACATTAATGATTTAAACAAGTGGAGAGTTATCAAGTTGTTAGTAGGAAGCTTCAATAGCATGAAGATGGTAATTTTTCTTGTATTAATTAAACCTAATTCCAATGAAAATCCTAACAATGTATTTCATGAAAATTGACAAGCTATTTCTAAAATTGAAATAGAAGAGCAAATGGTCAAAATTGGTCATGTCTCCCTAAGAAAAAGTACAAGGTAAAAATAATTCTCCCACATAGTAAGTAGGACAGTAGGATGCTGGCAGACTACTAGACAAAAGAGCCAAAATAATATGATTTTAAAAACCTGGAAACAAATCAATGTATGTATATAGGTAGATTTGCTTTTATCATGTCATAGGCACTAGAGATAAACAGAGAAAAGATTCAATCAATGGTATTAGGAAATTTTATTAAACAACTGTGAATAAACTAAATTGGAAACCTACCTCACACCATACACAAAATCAAATACCAGTTGGATTTAACACTTAAATTTGGAAGGCAGAGCTACAAAACTTGTAGAAAACAATTGAAGAAAGTACCATTACAAGCTCTTAATAGGGAAAGGTTTCTAAAAAAAAAAAAAAGACACAAAATACCAACTCATGAAGGAAAATATTGATAAGTTCTACCACACTCAAACTTATTAGGAAGGATGGAAAGAAAGAAATTCAATTATAATCAGATTCCCAGGAGCTTCTTTACTCTAGTAATGTTCACTTTGAGTGACTCCAAAAGAATTCTTTCTGAAAGACCTTGAAAACTGACCAGAAAAAGGGATGGAAAGACCTGATCCAGTATGTCACCCTTTCAGGGGTGGACCTTAATCAAAATCACCTAGTGTTCCTCCCTCTCTGAAGACCTTGATCTGAAAAACAGAAATGATAAGTAATCATGCTGATTCTTCTTAGAAGTTATGGTCATATGCTTTCTATTAATAGAGAGCCTATCATTGATTCTGTCTAAAGCTACACATTGCTGTTAAATGATCCTTTAATTTAGAAGTTTCATCACTCTGACTCATACTTGGATTTTCTTTTTTCTTCATAATAACACAATATTTCAGTCTTTACATCCTCACTCACCTTTAGTAGTCATAGACGCATTCAGTCTTGTCGTATTTGCCAATAAAAGTTGAATACTATATATTTTTGGTAGGCTTTAGTAAGTTTCATAATAAGCAAAAGATCCTGTAATTTATTCGACTTGAACTTGCAAAGACACCAATAAACTAAAAGAAAGCACACTGGGAATTGGTGGAAGAAAAATGTTGATTCCCACTATCTTTTGGGAATTCAAAATACACAGTGGAGTAACAGCTGTTCTAGCATGAGAGATTAGCAGAAAGTTATTATCGAAATTCAAAGCTGTGACATCTTTAGATAAATATTTGTCCTTGGTTTTTCACAGCCTCTGGCACAACAGAAATGGGGAAGGGTTCACAGAATGGCCCAGAGAAAATCATTTAAAACCCACAACTGTAGCTGAAAGGGAGCCCAGGTTGGATTCTGCCGGTAGGTCCGTCGGCTGCTGTTGCTTCCTGATGTGAAAGTTAATCTAGGTCTCTCTGCCTCCAGCCACGTTCCAGCCTGGCCTCGAAGTCTCCCTCACCCCTCTTACTGAGCCTGCCCCAGATGAAACCTTTCTTCTCACTGTGCCCACCCAGAGAGGTGCCAATACCCTGGCCTCATGCCTTTGGAGGGAGGGTCTCTCTGCTAAGGCCTCGCTGTGGAAGACTTCAATTCACCAGCCTGCAAGGGTGTAAATAGAGGACAAACTCGCTTTTATCTGCCGCCAATCAGGAACGTAGTAGTTGCTCAATAAACATTTGATGACTGGCCCACCTCAGAAGGCCTAGAATACCGAGGAGACGTCTCTTTCCTCCTAAATCACCTGCCTGAACTTCCCCCGACTCTGTCCTTGCCACCACCCCAATCAACATCTCGGCAGCAACTTGCCTGGGCTCAGGCAGGGATCTCAGCTCCTGCCTGGAAGGTAGGTATGGCGGAAGGGCGAGAATGCCGTTGGGAGGGTGGCGGTGGAGGCGGGGACAGGGACACAGACAGGGACAGGGACGAAGACTGCCAGACTCGCATCCTTCTCCACTTAGGCTCCCCCGCGCCCGCAACTGCCCCCCCCCCAAAAAAAAAGCAAGTGGAGAATCTTGGCTGCAGCCCCCTCCCCCGCCTTATAAAAAAGAAGTTGACTTTTGTTTGGAGTTTGTGAAAAGTGGGGCTCCGGGCCCAGTCAATGGGGCGCCCCGCGGCGCGGGCTGAGTGGAGCTAGCGCGAATCGCTCAGCCGCGGCCCCAATTAATCCGCCCTTTGTGCCGCCCGCCCGGCCGCCCCCACCGCAGCAGCACCAGCGGCCCATTGTTAGGCCTCGCTGGGCCGCGGGATTTACCATTTTCAAACAGCCGGTTTTGTCCCGGGGAGTTCGAGCGGAAGTTTCTCACTGACAATTTGCCCCAAATAGATAGATTTGTCAGAAGCGACCTTCGGGAAAGAAGCAAAAAGCCACTGGCCTGAAGATTGGGCCGGAGACGCGGACAGGACGACCCCCCCGCCCCACCGTGGCCGAGCCACCCACAGCAGTCCCAGCAGGACGCCTCCGAAGCCCCGAGGGTGTCCCCAATCCCTGGCACCTGCTGAGCCAGACACTCCGCGGATCTGAACTTCATTTACCCGTCTGTAAAATGGGACAGTTGGGAACTTGCAAGCTGTAAATCCAAAGCTTTAGCTCAATGAGGGTAGAAGACGTTCGTTTCCTCTCTCTCCGCACTTCCTTATAAAAAACTGGAACCAAAACCCTGGCGAGGTCTCAGCGACCCTGTGAAACAGCCTTGAGGATGGGTAACAAGTTGGGGATGGTGCACGCGCTGTCTCTCTTCGGCCCCCCACCCCAACCCCCGGCTCCTCCGTAACAAAGATGTCAAGCGTGCTAAATCACAGGTGGTGCCTTTGTAAGGCGAGCTATTGTGCCCTCATAAGTCAAGATATAAAACGCCTTGTACTGAATTGTTCGCGATCTGGAGCTCTCAACTTGGGAGTCGGGTTGTTAGATTTTTTTGCCCCACCTACCGGAGCCGCTCTTCTCCCAAATGACCTCACTTAATAAGCAAAATCTAAATTGGGGCGGGGGGGGGGGGGACCCAACATGCTAAAATGAATAGTTACTGATTTCTTTATACTTAATGGCAAGTATGAGTCTTTAAAAATACAGTCTCACACCAAACTGAATTGTGAATTTTAAGTAGAACTAAATTGTATTAATCAGTCGATGGGTGGGTTCATTTTCTATCACTAGAGTTGAAATACAAAAGTCGGGACTCCACAGCATCTATTTCTACTGTGCTCAGGCAATCTCTTTCTTTAGTCTAGAAAATCTCCTGCTAGTTGCACATGAAAGAAAAATTGAAACGAAAAAAATCTGGGTTTTGTTTATCTATCAGGTGAATACGCACTTCAGCTTGGTACAGAGAGAACCCTAGGTGGTCTTTAACAAGATTTCAGTGGTTAAGAGCTACAATTTAGAAAAGATGACAATACACACACAGTGTCAATAGTATTTAAACAAACATCTCAGACAACAGAATAATGGTTATTAACTATGATGCTTTGGGCTCCCGACTAATTTCCCATGCTTGTCTGCAACCAAGCAGCTGCAAGGTTCCCCCATCCCACCCCGTTAAACTGTTCTTGTGCATCACTTTAAAAATTGCACTTAACAGCAATATCCTTCAGGCTGGTTCCCCATTGTAGAACAGAAGTGAATGGTATAGTAATAGTGATGAAACCAGTAGCAAGACCACCTTTTATCCCAAAAGAACTCTAACCACTCTGCTAAAAATCAATTCCTTCAAGACATTCTACATTTCTCTGATTCTGTATACCGTGCAGTACACATCTAGGTAAATGCAGCTTTTCAGCCCTACTCACACTTGCACGGGTGTTTTCAAAATTGATTAAATTGTGGACATATTAAAGTGTACCACTCAAGTGTCAAACTCTGGGGTTTGACAATATTAAAGAAATCAAAAAGAATGTAAGGTTCTTTTGCATAATTCCTTCCTCACTTCCAGATAAATGTTAAGTTTAAAAAATTACTTTAGTGATCAGGACATTGAAATGAATGTGTTCCTGTACACTCCAAACTCCAATCATCATTCAATTCAGCTAATGCAACTGGAAATACATATATTTAGGGATCCAACTGTATGCAATTATGGATACTTGAGTAATTATACATTATTTTAGCTAATCATAAGTGCATGGACTCAAGTCAAATTACCTCCACTGTTTTTGTTGTTGTGTAGCATTTATTAAGCATGTGCTTTGCACTAAAAGACGGTCAAAACATACCAAAGAACCTCAGCCCTCCAAAAAAGGCATCTGAACATTTGTATCTTATTTTAAGAGAAATACACGTATGTTGGGTTTATGTAGTGCCTGCGGGATTTCAAATACCTCATTGTTCCATGTCTTGACCTGATAGAAATACTAGATTTCAAATAATTGCTTCATCTACTGCAAAATCATGTATATTACATCTAAAATTTTAAGGACTAGGAGAAGTGTCGGCAACCTACCTCTTGAGTTGTGAACTGCTCTACCTGAAAGGACAAATCCTCCTCCTCCCAGCAGGCAATCATCTTATGCCCTGAAGCATGAGATCTGATTACCCCTATCATCATCTTAGCTTGCATAGATACAGATGTTATTAACGGCTGTAGTTTATCCAACCCGTTTTTGAAACGCAGCTGCAGCATTTGACTTGGGGACCTCCTGTGAATCCCACTGGTTGACTCTGTCTTGCACAAAGCACATGGGGGTTTGGGGGAGGGGAGAAGAGGGGGGAGGTTTGTTTTGTTTTGGAGGGGTTTTTTTTTTTTTTTTAAAACCAGACTTCTCTAAATAGCCACTCAGCATCTTTGTAAGTGATGTGAATTCTGAAATCACTTACTAGAATAGGAGGCCAACAGAGTAATGTGTGAACTAGATCATTTAGAAACAAGGCATACTAGAATCTATGCTCTGATTCTAAGTGATCTAGTTCACACAGTACTAGTTGATCTCTGCAGAGATCAAATATGTGGTCCTGATATACTTATTTATGGAATAAATTATCATAGCTTATTCTCAAATATGTTAGCCACATTTCTACTGGGCTACCCTGTTTTGTAAAACAACTGTTTCTACTAATGTTGAAATGATAATCTGGACAGAGAAAGTCCTAAACCTGATATGGAGGTAATAGAGAAAAAACAGTTTTGTTTTTTTTTTAATATGAAAGGCCTAGACTGGCAATCCACACTGATCAAATTCAGTGATTAATCTAATCATTAACTTTTTCTTAGTGTTTACTGTTGGTGTCTTTAAGTAGTACTTCTTGTAACACACATAATCCCCTCTACAAAACAGAAAGAGACCTCACAGGTTTTCTGTCCATCAGAACACAGAAAATTTTAAATACTTGCAGAGAGGAAATTTGAAGGAAAAAAAAAAAAAAAGCAACTGTGAAGTGGATGAGTCTGAAGTTTCAGAAATACTGTACTATTACTTCAAGATGCACAAAAACACTTTTCTTAATTCTAATTACTTCACTCCTAAGAGAGTAAAATTGCCTTAATTAGAGCTTCTAGAAGTCCTTCTGGAAAATGGGAGGTATCTTAGTGCAATGCAATTAGTATTTCAAAGTGCGTTAGATTCAGCATCAAGAATTCTGGGTCTTGGGGATGGCCTCTATCTCTAGATTAGTGACCTAGGACAAGCTTGGTCTGTACAGGTCTCAGTTTCCTTATCTGTGAAATAATGGAGTTAGATGAGTATTGATCTCTAAGGTCACTTTTGACTTGTGTGCTCTGTAATCCTGGACTAAATGGAGGCCAAGTCAGATTATGGAATTCGTAGGAAATTAGGAGGTTGAAGAAGACTTGGAGGCCTATCCCTCCTTGCATGTTGTCATCTTTCTTGTTTCTCTAGCCATTTTTGTTATAGCCAAAAATGACCTGCACTACTTCCCAAGGTTTGACAGGCTAGAGGACCTGTTCTGAATCCCTCCACTCCCCAGTTCTGGGGTACAGCAAAAGCCAGCCACCTCAGTACCATCAGGTGGGTCACTCTATATTCTGCATTTATAAAGCACCACTATGTGTCAGAGTGCTAGGTGCTGGGGGGTCCAAAGATGATTCAGTCTCTGCCTCAAGAAGCCCCCTGCCTTGGAGAGGTGGGTATCCCTCATGTCTCCTTTTTACTCTTCCATTAGGAAACAAGAAATGGGCAGCATTGTCTCTGTTGACCTATCTTCCTGGGAGAAGAGAGAGAAACTGCATTATTTTCTTGCCCCTAGTAATACCTTTTTAAATACTTCTCAGGTGAGTCATCTGATAGGAAGGGAGCCTACATCCCAAATGAAAGCAATTTCACGTGAGGGCCATGATAACATCTTCCTGGAACAAGGCAGGATATCAATAAATAAAATATTTAATATCAGACATAAAGTAACAGATGAGAGAAGATATTTACATTTGATGATTCCTGGGGCAAGAAGTATATGAAAATGCAGAGACACTGTAGGAAGCACAAATCAGCAGCCTGCCCCTGGACCTGAATTTCTCCTGCTGAAGTGACCTCGAGGCAGAGTGTGAATAAATGCAGAGGCATGGTTTCTTATTTGTTAAGGGGGAAAAAGGAGTCTCTCCCACGTGCTCTTACTGCTGTTGCTGTAAACAGTGTTGTTTTCCCACTGGTGGGGAGCAATAGACAACTCTTAGCCTACACAGTCCTGGACAGTGTCAAGGAGAAACTGCTCTTCAGCACTCACAGGGTTCTAAGATACCTGTGTTTCTCTCTCTCTTTCTCTCTCTCCTATTTATTTATTTATTACTATTCTGATTATTTTCTGAGTAGAGTTATGTAGGAGCCAAATAAGTTGAAGAGAGGTCCATGGCAGAACCAGGAGCAAGCCTGATGAGGCTGTCCCTTTCCTTGTCACTTAGAAGCTCTCACTGAGCACCTGCTGTATGCCAGACACTCTGCTCCATGACCCACCTTGGTCGGGCCAAGCAACAACCAACAGTAGGTTAAATTATGACTGGGAAGAAAATGAAAATCAACTTTCTCCTTCATGTAAATAAACAAACAAAAACGTGTGCCAGTTGATGTGGGAGACTGAACATCAAACTTCAGCCAAGCTCAACTGGTAGGTTTTCCCAGCCACATTCTGGGTCTGAACATTCCTCAACTCTGCCCACCGGTGAAGTGAAGATCATTTAAAGGAATGAGTCTCTGGAAGTGGAATGCCTCTAAGAGGTAGTGTGTCACTGGCTGGGAAAGGGGTCTCCGTTCCATACCAACTTCATCAGCTCTGCTTGCTGATAAGAAAGTATTTTTTTTCTTTGCTGTTTTAATTGAGAAGAATGAGGGGGGACTGTTAATGGAGAAAGGTGACATTTTTAGAGGAGCTAGTAAATGGAGAGCTAGAAGTCAGATCCAGGTAACGCGATGCTCTGAACTCCCATGCCTATCACACAATCTAGTTAACAGGACTCTACTTCCCTTTTAAAATGGATGGGAAGTGGCTTCAGCAGGAGCGTAAGCTACAATACAACACAGTGTTCAGAGGCAATATATTTTCCTATTTCACACTGGTTTAGAATCCTTTGTATATCTTTCCAGAAAGTTCTGTATTTTTGTCCACCCCAAAGCACTCCCCATCTTTTATGTGTCTGCTCCCCCTGTAACCTCTTTAAGAAAGGGTTCATGTCATTAATCTCTGGCACATAGAGGGTGCTCAGTAATTGATGAGTGGGGTAGATTAGTAGATGGACATAGAGACCCCTAGATTCCATGGTCCTTCTCCTGTTCCTATTCCTACCTTCCTGACCACAATGGAAACATCCTGTAATAAAAGACCTTCCTTGTGTTTTTGGCTTTGGCTTGAGAGCTCTGTACCCACTGCACCTAGTCAGAAGGGCTTACGAATCTGTGTGGTGTGTGTGGTTCTACTCACTCCCTAAGCCAACTCTATAAACCAGCAATTTTCAACCTTGTTCATCTCATGGCACACATAAACCAATTATTAAAATTTCAAGGCATGCACAAAATAATTTTTTGCCAATTTGGCAAAAATAGGTGTTATTTTGATTAATTCACATCAGATGTTGTTACTTTTTAATTTGACCACACACCAGTTGAAAAATCACTACTATAAACTCAACCTTGAACTTAAGTTCTTGCCTCTGTCAAAAGGTATATCTGAGATAGGAGGCATGTGCCACTTATCAACATTTTCACTTAATGGACCCCCAGGAAAAACCTTTGAAAGTTGAGGTTGAACAGGGCATAGTCCTTTTGCATATAAGGATCTGACACCCAGAAAGGTCTAGTCACTTGTCCAAAGTTACACAGCTAGTTGGGACAGAGTCTAAACCTCCACCTTCTGGCTTGCAGTAGTTTGGCTTTATTCTGCCTCCAAAAGCTTTTTGGGAATTTGCAAGTGACTTTCCTCCTTCCTTCATTCCCCCAACACTTAGACAACCCACTAAGAAACAAGCAATGTACTGGAGCCTGCAGGTGGGAGCATGCAGAGTATCAGCCCCTGTCTTGCAGAGGCTTTCTACTCTGACCTGCACCTAGGAAGGCCCCAAGTCTCCACACCTCAAATCCGAGTTCCCTGTGGCCCGCAGTAGCTTCCATCTAGTGAGCAAAGGCAGGCCAGCTCTCTGGCTCAAGACTCCTCCTGAACCTGTTGGGTTCCAAGCCCCAGCCCCTCCCGCCTACCCTGGATCTTGCTGTGCCATTGCCGCCAAACCAATCATGCCAGAAAGTCATCATGATGATTTCAGAACTGCATTGTGATTTATGCAAAGCGCGACGATAATTACAGCTGGGAGGGCAGAACACAGTAGGAACATGCTGCGGGTGTGCGCGCGTGTTGTGCCTTTTGCCAGGGTTGGGTGGTGTGTGCGCATGTGTTTCTATTCAGTGGACTTACTGACATTCTGCTTGATTAGGGGAGGATGTCATCGGGAGAAAGAGAACATTCCCATTTTGCTTTTGAGACAATTTGATGAGCCTCAAAAGTATTTCCCAAAAGTTTTGAAGCCTACAAATACACCAACAGGAGAAAAGTGTGGGGGGCGGCGGCGATCGGTAGTTTGGACCCCTGAGAGCCACAGTCCTCCCACCTGCGAGCCCCTGCACGCAGGGAGCGGGCTTCTAGGTTTCCTTCCCACCGGTCTCCCAAGTTTTCCCCAGGAGACAGGCCCAGGTCAGTTCTTTGACACCAGCCTTCATCTTCGCTCCAGATAAGTTACTTGGACTCTGGAAGTTCTTTGTCTTTAACCCCCACATTCTCTGCCTCCACATGATGATGGTGATGGTGGGAAGCAGATTCCTGGTGGGAACCAGAATGCCAGATTCCAAAACAGAGCCTGACACAGCGGTGACTAGGTTTCCAAACCCCCCTCCAGAAATAACTGCCTTTTCTGAGTACTGAGCTCCAGTTTGCACTGTGTCGCCAAGCGGGACTTGCTGCTTAATCGTCTGCCCAATTTGGCTGTCAAAAATGTTGATTTCTTGTCCTGCCTCCTGAAAAACAACAACAACAAAACCAAACCAAACCCAAAAAAAAAAAAAAAAAAAAAAAAAATCCACCGCTTGTTTATGGTTTTGTCCCACAATTGCCTAATCTTATCCCAATTCAAAAAAACCTAGGATGGGTAATTTAGGAGATAGTCCTCCCCGTCCTTGGTCTTTCTGAATGTCTCCAGCCCCAGAACCCTGATTGCTCCGTGACACTAGAGAGGACAGCTGGCTCTGATGTGTTTGGTGTGCGCAGGCCTGAGCTCCAGGCCTAGCCCAGGCAGCTACAGAAAGTTGCTGTCACGTGCTGCCGCTGCACCCTGGAGGCACAACCTGCGTCCCGGAGACGCCTTTCCCGGGAGCTGCCGCGCCATCTGAGGGCTGGGACTGGGGAAGGCGGGGGTGGAGGGAGAGACACCCGCAAGCACTCACTTGTACACACTCTGATCAAAAGCCCGGTTCGACAACTAGTCTGAAGCCAGAAGGGCCGAGGTTGGGAGGGCAGAACTGCAGAGTGCTGCCCGTGGTTCTCCTCTCTCTGCCATCCCCACCCCGACTCCCACTCCGCCGCCGCCGCCGCCGCCGCCACCACCACCACCACCTCCACCACCACCACCACCACCACCACTATGCTCCTCAGCACGCTGAGGAGGGCTGGAGAGCAGGAGGGGGTGACCCCTGACCTTTGGCTGGGCCTACACTCGGAGGAGAGGCTGGCAACCTCCAGTCTGACAAGTTCAAGCTGCTGGAAGAGTTTAAATAAGAATTAATCTCTTAAGAGATCGGAATCACCGGCTCCTTTGGCGTGCGCTCTCCCAGTGCGGCACGGGGGCGAGGGCGCAAGAAGCACAGGAATTCCAGGAGGGCGGAGATGAAAGAAGCTTGCTGAGGCGAAGGAGCTCTTCAGTAATCCTTTGGCCTGGACAGGGGGAGCCAGCAAAGTCCACTAGGGACTAGCCGCGGGAGGAAAAGCTTTGCCCTTCAGCCACTCCAGTGCAGATAATGGAGGTAACAGGAGCTTCTTTCTCCCTGCTCCCGACGCACTTTGCCTTGGGAAGCGGGCAGCACCCTCCCCGCGGCTGGTGCCCAAGCCGACCGCGTGAAGGCCGAAGAAACTTGAAGCCGTCCGCAAACCCCATCCCAGACCCCAAGTCCCCAAACATCTTCCTTAGCTATAACTTTCCATAGGTAGTTTCAAATGGATAATTACTCACCTTGGGCCAGATCCAAGTTTTACCCAACAGAAAGGGCGCGGGACTAAGAATGAACTAACTCACTTGGCCACATCCGGCGCGCATAATCACGCTCTAACACACAGCCACCCAGTTCCTTCCACGAATTTGTGTGGCACTCTGGAGAAAAGGGGAAAAGCGTTTTGAGAAAGCTCCATCTCCTCCACCCTTCCCCCTCTCGCCAGGAAATACAGTAATTCTTTTTGTTACAGAGCAGCACCGTCCTAGTCCTCACCATCACGCACACACAGAACCACTCTCATATTCACACTCTTAACTCGTCAGCTCCAAAAGCGCCTGCATTTTCTTCGGGAGCCGCTTGGAGGTTCATTAATATCATTAGCATTTAACCCCCTCCCTTTTCCCATCCCCTCCCCTCACATGGCTGACGTCAGACCCCGCCAGGAGTTGGGGGAAAAGCTAAGTGGGCCAGGGACGCCCTATTCCCCTCCCCGCGGCTGCCTGTCAGAACGCTTCTGGAGATATTACAGGGGACCCAGCCCGCAGCTACAGGCACAAAGTCACGGGGTAATGAACTTCGGGGACCCCATGCCGCTTCGAGCGCGGCTCTCCCCAGAAATCAGGACCTGGCCGCCTGTTCCTTCGGAAGACTCCCCAGCAATCTAGTTTTCCCACAACGCGCTTGGGCTTGGGCAGCGTCAGCCCATCCGCCTAATAGTGCAGTTGTGTGTTCCTTCTTTCTTTAGAAGACCGGCGGTTTGTAGAGATCTGTCCACACTCTGCATGCCTAATGTAGAGGGAGAAATTGAAGACGGAGAGACAGGAATGGGGAAAGAGAGGGATTTTGCCATTCTTGCTCCGTAGGAAGACCGTTTGCGTGTCTCCATCTCTGTCCTTCAGTACCCCTCTCTTGCTGTTTTCCCTTCTTTCGATCTGCCTGTCCGCCTCTCCATTTGTCTGTTCATGCGTGTGTCCAGATCAAGCAACGTTCCTAGCAGCTGCAGTTTTGCAAGAGCCGGGAAGAAACTTCAGGATGTTTAAATTTCCACTGTGGAACGAATTCTGAGCTCCCCGGGGAGCGGCGCAGCGCGCGACCGACATCCACCTGTCCAGCCCGGGAGCCTCGCAGGCTGGAGGGCGGCTGGAGTGCGGCGGAGCCCCGCGGCGAGGCCGACACTGTCGGCCGGGACGCCAGCAGCGCCCACCAACCGCTCCGCCCCGGGACCGCCAGCATGAGCAAGCCGGCCGGATCAACAAGTGGGTACCTTTAGGACCGCCGCGGGGCTCAGGCGCACAGCCGGGGGCGGGCGGGCGGGGAGGCCGCGGAGAGCCTGCCCTGAGCGCGGGGGCTCCGAGCCCCGGAGAGGTACTCCATTGATTGGCGTGTGAGCTTTGGCCCAGCTCCTGGCCGCCCGCGACTCGGAGCATTTGGTGGCGAAGGCGGAACAATTTCGTTACCTCTGCATCTCTTGGCTCCCCCAGCCCCCCAGCCACCTTTCTGGTAAAGTGAGAAGGTTGCGACCCGAGCAGCCAGCCCACCAGTCGGGCGAGTTTCCCACACTTAGCCGCCAGGTGTGAGGAGGAGGGGGCGATGGGGGCGGGAACTAGGCCCAGCTCCAGGCGGCAGCACGTTAACTCTCGGAAACTCCGAGCTCCCGCGAACAGAAGCAACTCGGCGAAAAGCGGATTTCGAATGGAATGCTTTGCACCCCATTTATCGCTATTTCAAATAATCCTGCAAACTGGGAAGCAGAAACAATTCAAAAAGTCACATTTTCCTTAATCCTAAATCCGCGTAGGTCATAACTGGGGAATTTAAAGAATGGCGAACCGTTCTAGCAAAGAGAGGACCAAATCCCTAATCCCAAGGACTTTTCCAGCAGGATCTCCGCAGAGGCAGGAGCGTGAGGCCTGTTCCTTTCGCGCGCTTCTCTCCTTCAAACTTGCTTAGCTGGCGGCTGTCCCTGGGCATGCCAAGCCAATGCTGGGCTTCAGCCGTCCCTAGACGCCCTAGTGCGGGACTTGGTGGACGGGTCAGGGTCTTTGCATACGCGGAGACTTGCGATCGCGAGCCGACGTTGCGTGGTAGGGCCGCAATGAGCCCTACCTGGCATTTCCGTTTCCTCCTTCTGGTGTCCCGGGGTTGCCGTTTCCATGGTGTAAGGGTGGGGTTGGCCGCTGCTGCGGCCCCCCAAGTCCCGTAGCTTCGCTGCCCTGGCTGTTTTCACCTGTAGCGTTTTTGGCGCTTTGGCTTTCCTTGGCAACACCCTCCTTCTCCCCTCCCTCGCTCATATTGTCTGGCTCTGAAAGTTGGCAGAGCCCGAGACACTTCTGAGAACTGATCGTAAAGTCCCACTTAAGTGGGATGCGATTCTGCCCCCACTTCCCAAACCACTGGGGTTGTGTTTTCACTTCGTCGGATTGTTTTGGTTTGGGTGCTACGGTTTTAAAAGTTAGAGTAAAATGAACGTGGACCAACCAAAAGAAAAGGAGATTATTTAGATTAGGCAGAGAGAGACGAGAAGGGACCATTACCGCGATTGGCCTCAGAGCCAACCTGTGAGGACGGGCGTTTCTAGCTTCGGGCCTACTCTGGCCTGGCTGTTAGACTCCGGGACGGAGACAAGTTGGTTTTTGTGGCTCATGTTCCCTTGTGCGAGGGTCTTTCCCAAGAGGCGCAGAAAGAAACCTTTCCTGTTGTATCACGAGCCTCATTGCAAAACCCTAGCCCGCGGGCCTGGACAGGCCTGCTCGCTCCTCCTGCGACAGGGCCCCTCGCCTCCTTCCCTGGAAGTAAGTAGTCTGGGACTTTCGCACCTACTTGTGGGGTGAGGAGCCGTCGTGTTTGGGGGTGGGGGTAGTGTGTGAAAAGTGAGGCTTCGGAGGAGAAAGAAGGGGCGGGCAGGAAGCCCATTCCCGGGGGCCCGCCCGTATGCTGAGGACTAGGACGCGTCCGATTCTCTGGGCTTTGAGGAAAAAAACGCAGACCGGTGCCTCGGAAAACTTGGATGCTTTCCAACTTCCCGAGATTGGCCTCGGAGGCCTGGAGTCCCCTGCGCAGGTCCAGCCGCTGCTGTTGAGGTTGCTTTGGCCCGAAGGACCGAAGCTCCCGCCCGCAGCACTGCGGCAGCCGGGTCCTCCCCGAGCGGTGGCGGCAGCCCAGCCCGAAACCTGCGGCCCACCGGCCTGCGGAGGCGGGGAGGTCGACGCACAGCAGGCGAGGTCAGGGCCGAGCCGGGCCGCGAGGTCTGCAGCCCCTGCCGCGCTCGGCCTTGCGCGGCTGGAAAGCAGGGAGCTGTCAACCGGGAGCCCCGCCTGGGTGGTAACAAGACCCGGGCCAGTCACCCCTGCAGCCCAGACTAACTTCTTTCAACAGCCTCTGATGGTAATTACAGTAATCGAAGCTGCCATATATCTTTAGGCAATTATGACACACAAAAAGCCCCGAGAGGACCCCCTGGCGAGGGAAGTTAAGAACGGTTTTCCAGATTCAGGAAACTCGCCGCCTCACGTCGGAGCTCGCTCGGTTTGTTAAATGAGAGGAGCTTTGCAACGAGGTCAACCAGCTTGTCTCTTGACCCCAAGTCACCTTAACGTGACTGGGCATCGGGGTCTGAGGCGCAGGCTCTGCAGGCACTGGGATGTTTGCGTCCCGCCCTGCTGTGCCCGGCCCCAGGTGGGCAGCCCGTCTCTACTCTGCCCGAATGGACACAGGAGCTGGGCCGACCCGCAGTCGCGGTGGTCCTGGGGGACGCGGGTTGAGGAACCCCGCCCGCGGGAGCCTGCTCTTTTTTCCGCCCCATCGGGGTTCTCCAGAGGGTTTGCCCCTACTATTGCTCCCCCTGCGAGTTCAACTTGGCATCATCAAAAGTGCCTCGGGGAGGAAGAGGGCAACCGGGGCGCAGGGCTCCCATACGCGGACCTTAGCTCAGGCAGAGGGCGTGCTATGCACTAGAGGGTACTTGCAAATTACCGAAACCACATTCACTGCACTTCGGGACGAAGGGCAACGCAGCAGAGTTCGCTTTGGGGCCCGCTGGGTGGCCGTGAGCTCCTTTGGGCGCAGTGACAGGCCCGAGGGGTTGAGGAACAAGACTCGCTGTGGTCGCCCTGCGCTCTCTCCAGCCCCTCCCCCAGCAAATCTCCTCTCCCACCCTGCAGGAGAGGGGGCGCACAGGCGGTGGTCGCCTCGCCGAGCGCCTCCCTTGAGGGCCTTTGTCGCCATCCGAATTCCCATGCTACCCTTTTTGACGGGTCACTGGTGGCTCTATAGGCAGGTGCTTCGGCGGGGTTGTAATTACCACGGCCGAGCCTGGTGGTTACTGAACCCCCTCCCGCCCTGTCCCTCCGGCCCACCCGCTCCTTCCCTCCCAGCTCTGGGTCCAGCCGGCGTCTCCTAAGGCCACTCCGGGAGCGCGCCCTCCGGGACGCCTTCAAGTCCACAAGCGAGCTTCCACCTCTGCTGTCTCAGGGGGGCCGTCCCCACACCGCGCCCTCTCCACCCCTACTCTTCCCGCCCATTCTCACCCCTGCCTCTTTCCACTCCAGGCTGAGCACCTCAGGGGCCGCGATCAAGTTTCACCCAGGCCTGAAGCCGCCCAGGTCCAGGCAGGCGGCCTTAGGGTATCGAAAGGAAAATGAAATGTTAAGAAACTCATTATTATTAACTATCATTATCATTAAAGTGTTAATTAAGTTAACACTTTGTTTAATACTCCGTTGGTAGGAGGCAGGCTTTCTAAGTCCCTGTAAACCACTTGAGGCTGGCTGGACTCCTCTATCCTTAGAGAAAAATAATTCCCTTCCTACTGAATTTTCGAATGTTACCTCCTCCCTCACATTCCTCCAGTGTCTGCAGCCACCCCAGGCTTGAGAGGATTTCAAGGGAAGTCTCCTTAAATCTAGAGGCTGTCTAGGCCGAAGGGTGTGGGGGGTTAGTTGAGAAAAATCGTTCAGACCCTTTAAAACATTAGCCTCAGACAGCAGCAGAAAAACAGAAAGGAAGAGATCTCCAGGATCCAGTACAAGGAGGCAAGTCTTTCAGGAAGAAGTTGGGGAATGGAGGGAGGGGGTGCTGTCCCACCCCGAAACAATCCGAAAATCACGCACTTGCGTCAATCACTTTCTCTCGCTTGCCTAGCCCAGTGCTAGCTAGTTACTCTGGGGAGAAAATTTTCCCTAAAAGAAATAATTTCTCAAAAACTGTCCACCGACCATTTTTAAAAAATAGGTAAAGTGAAAGTTCGGCAATTACCACTACCCTTATTATCATTAATAATCCTAGTATTAGCATTACAATAATAATCCTGATAATAACAACCGCCCAGCAGCTCAGAGAAAACTCGATTGCCTTCCAGCTGCCATCCGTGGTTCCAGCCATGTTTGTTTTTCTTCTGGTTCCTTTTACATTTCAAGTTCGTCTCCTTGCGAGCTCACTAACAACTTTCTCTGTTAAATGCAGGAGCAGGGAGGGAGGCGACCAAACTTTCCTGGAGCAGAAAGGCAGCCGCGGGCCGCGCTGCCGCCTCGGCCTGCTGTAATCTTTTATTCCAAAATGGGTCTCAGCGATTAGAGGAGACCCAAATACATGTAGCGGTGCATGAATAATGCTCATTGTAGGAAACTGACACTTGCTCAATGAAAAAAAAGTTTGGCTATAAAATCACATCATTATTTGCTTTTACCGCAGCTTCGGTGCTAATCCCTTCAGAGGTCAGATTGCTTAGCATCTCTCTCTCCCTCTCCCTTCCCTCCCTCTCCTCCGCCCTCCTCGCTCCTTCTCCCCTTCGCTGTCTTTTCTGTGATTTCAGGCCGCATTTTAGATATCCCCTGCAAAGTGTGTGGCGACCGCAGCTCGGGCAAGCACTACGGGGTCTACGCCTGCGACGGCTGCTCGGGGTTTTTCAAACGGAGTATCAGAAGGAATAGGACCTACGTCTGCAAATCTGGAAACCAGGTACCTTAGCTAGTCTGCATTGCCCAACTCCCTCTGCTGCCTCCCCCTCTTTTATTTATGTCAAAGGATTCCTTGGAGGTTCCAGGCTGCTCAGGAGAGACCAGACCTTGACCTCTCCTTCCTCTTTCTTTCCTGACTCAACTCTTAGTGGCTCTTTCCCTTGGGCAAGCCAGGGTGGGGTGGAGGGTTTGGGGGGGGGGAGGTAAAGGAAGGCAGATGAGTTTACAGTAGGAAGTCTGAAATCCCAGCCCCTCCCCCAACACACACACACAATTTTAATCCTCTGACAGAGCCTAGGGGACCTGAAAAAACTTAAGAATCTAAACCTCAAGTGTAAGCTGGAGAGAAAGGGCTATGTTGTGCTGTCTGTCCACCACACCCCCATTCCTAGCAGCTAAGTGCCCTGACCACTGCCTGGGATGGCAGAAGCAAAAGGCACAAGGTATCCCAGTCAAGGTTGAGACTCAAAGTGCAGAAAGGATGTGATCTGTGATGGGCTGTGCCCTTTTAACTTTAGAGACGTCTGGGAAGTTCTGACTCTAGCTGAGCCTTGTCAGGAAAGGGCAGAGTCAGCAGAAAGAGAAAGCTCCAGTGGAAGGGGTAACTGGGACCTTCTCCCAGGTCCCCTATCTCCTCTGTCTCTACTTAGAAGATGTGCCTGGTTGGTTGTGTTTTGGTCTTAGGCAGACTGAACTGTCTCGGAGAAATGGGTGAGCTGGGGCATGGGCTGAGTGTGAGCCAAAGCTTCCAGAAAAAAGTGAATGGATCCTCTTGACTCATGTCCCGGCTTAGTAATAAGCTTACTTCAACCTAGAAGATCAGCCTTTTCATACCACACTTGGTGTTCTCCCTAGTCAGTCACAGACTCTCAGCATAGAGTCACCACCTTGGCTCTCAAGAGGATCCTGGAGAGTATTTTACTCAGAAGTCATCCTTTGGTAGCCAAAATGGTAAAACATTTTTACTAACACACACACACACACACACACAACATATTATACACATATATACATATATGATGCTAGGGAATTATTCTTTTTCTGAATCCATATCTGCTTATATCAATTTCTGGTAATTTATATTATCAGCAAAAACAGGAAGATATCTGCATTTGGATAAGTTATTCGGAACCCTCCAGTTCTGTTACTTATTTAATTGGGTTCACACTCAATTAAGTTTCTAGCTCTGTGTAAGTTTCTAGCTTCACCATACGGTTACACCACATTATACACATATGGGACCGTATCTCAATAGCTTCCCAAGAATGTGGGATTACTGTGGGTTGTCGGATTTGATCAGGTTTCTACTTAAATTATCCTTTACTTTTACACAATGCACAAAATTGGGAAATCAAAATCTCAGATGTAATGCTCAACTTTTTCACAGGAATTTGTTGTCAATTTATATTGATGTCAGTCCAAGTATTTGTAAAGGAGTGATAATAGACTCATCAGGCTTGGTGGTTCTCTCCCTGTAGAGAGAATAAATGGCCTGAGCTGAGGAACTCATTTTTCTCTCCTGCTCCAGATAGTTATACATGTATGATCGGATTTGAAGACACTCTTAAAAATTAATGAAGGCTTCCATTTTTCATTAACATGTTTACCAGAATTCTGTGGGAATAATGTTTAAAGATGGACATATAAATGCATTTAGTAAGTTATTTAAGCCTCTTTACATTGAGCTACTACACTAACCAGCAAAGATGCCCTAAAGAATTAATTTAGGAACCAAAAATTATTTCCTTTCTCTCTTATTCTAAGGTTAGGTAAATAGTATTCCAACTTATTATTAACAGCAATAATGACATTTAGAAACTGTTATGAGCCCATGCCATACCTCTATTTAAATAAATCAACATTTTAAATCAAAAGGGTGTAATTTTATAAAACTGTGTTTTTTTAACAATGTTTTTTTTAAAGATTTTTGTTCATTATTTTCAGAGAGAAGGGCAGGGAGGGAGGAAGAAAGGGGGAGAAACATCAGAGTAGTGTTGCCTTTCACCTACCTCCAGCTATGGACCTGGCTGGAGACCTGGCTGGAGACCTGGCTTGCAACCTGGTTATGTGCCCTGACTGGGGAACAGCACCCTTTGGGTTTGCAGGCTAGTGCCAATCCACTAAGCCACACCAGCCAGGGCTAAAACTTTGTTTTCTAATGTGTAATTTTTCCTAAAGGATATTTTAGAAAATTCACTTATTCATAACTTCAGCATATATGAAATTTTGATATTATGAAGCAAAATAAAAATACATTTACTATCTTTCTTCTCATTGTAAATCTAACAATAGCAATTCATGTAATCACAAGAAAGTATCAAAGTTATGCATTTATATATATATATATATATATAATATATATGTAGATATGACTATGTGTATCTGTGTGTTTCCTCAATAATAACACCTAACGCTGAATGAATTCCACAAGAGAATTTCTCTGTAAATTTCCTCTTTCAATGGCCAACATTTTCTCATAAAATTGCAGTTGGTAAAATATTTATTTTCTCACGTGTCTTGGATAAATATTTCTAAGGCAGCAAATTGCCTCATTTTTCACTTATCATGCTAATATTCTCAGCCTGTATCATCACTTTGTTAGACAATACATTATATTATCTTCCTGGTCATATTTACATGGTGGGCATTTCTAGATTTTGCCGAGGCCTTGGGCTCTTCTGTTCCCATCCT
The DNA here is from genome assembly GCA_004026585.1 of Noctilio leporinus. Classification (NCBI taxonomy): domain Eukaryota; kingdom Metazoa; phylum Chordata; class Mammalia; order Chiroptera; family Noctilionidae; genus Noctilio; species Noctilio leporinus. Next base: position 87,809 of record PVIW01005064.1, read on the forward strand.
CTCTTCTGTAGGCGCTGTCTTCCCAACCACTCTGGCTTCTGCCTTAGCTTCCGGGGAATGGTTGTGTGTCCACGAATCTGGTCTGAGACTAGGCTTTAAGACAACTCTCATCACGTTGGTTATAGAGATGGCTTTCAGGACAAAGGCAAGAGTAAGGAAACAGGAGAATAAAGAATGTGGGAAATATCCGACCTAGAGAGAGATACTAAGACCGGAAGAGGAAAGATAGCTCGCGGGAGGCGGCCTGGGCAGGGATCCTTGCTGCTAAGCCTGCTCCCAACCCAATGTTGGGGCCAGGTCGCTGTCTTCGGTCCTGAAAATGTCTCCTCCCAACATCACTACCTTCACTCGCGGAAGGTCGCCCTGGAGCTTCTCCCAGCACAGCAGAGCCTAGCAAACCAGGCGCAGTGACCCTTCACCCGCTTGGAGAAGGATTTTCCTCCTTGTCCACTTTCACAGGGTATGGGCTGGACCTCTTGAAGTAGCTCCGGGAAATCAAAATTCCCCAAAAAGGGAATTCTAGCCCTTTCTCTACTTGGTCCAGCTAGTGCCTGGGGACCTTCTTTGCGGACCCAGATGTTGGTGGCCGGGTTTGTTCCCGCCTCCGCACGGGTTTCCCTGACCCAGCGCCGGCTTCAAACCGCCAGCTTAAAGGCCCGACGCCACTGACACCTGCGCTCTGTTCTAGGGAGGCTGCCCGGTGGACAAGACACACAGAAACCAGTGCAGAGCCTGTCGGCTCAAGAAGTGTTTGGAAGTCAACATGAACAAAGATGGTAATCAGTACATCTTTTTACTCCTCTAACGTTGATAAATAAGTAAACTATATGTACAGGAAAAAACATGGCACTCCTATGCATGTAACCATCTCCCCAGCTCTTCTTTCTGGATGCTGGCACTTGGCATCAAGCGTTCAGTCTCATCTTTAATTCTTTCAAATATTTCAGCATGAGTTCCTTCCCAACCCCCCTGAACTGCCTAGAGCAAAGCCTGTGCCCACATCAGAAACTGGTGCCCCACAATCACCCCCAAGAAGGCAACGTTCTTGGAGACCTCACTCTCCTGGGGACACAGGCAGTATTTCCTGTTTCTTAACTCTGCATTTCACCTCTCTGTACAGCCCTTTTGTAGCCACTCCCAAACCTGTTAGCGTCCTGTAAGATCTGCAGGTGTGGATAGTCTCCAGGGGAGGAGGTCAGGGGAACTGGGAGAGGAGTTGTGGGAGGAGGGAGGATCAGGCAGAATTTCAAGTTCCTGTTTGCTAATTCAACAAGATTCCAACATTGGGACCATCATTGGGGTGATCTGGGCTTTCCAAGACTTTGTCTCAGCTCTTCAGAAAGGAACTGGAAAGGTTGGGTGACACCTGTGAGTGTCTGGGATACCCAACTCCCAGAAAGGCTCTTAAACATGTGCGAGGCAAGAACTAGGACTTGTAGTTGTCAGGTGGTGGCCTGCGGAGGGCATCCCTGGCAGGCTGGGGAGTAAGGACCCCCCAGAGAGGAATGGGGCCTCAGCACTGGGTTTGGTGGCCGCAGCCCAGGTGGGAGCCTTAGGAGGCACAGTGCCCACTGGGGAAAGCTCTTTCATCTGCAGCCCAGGAAGCAGGAGGGAGCATCCAACCTGTTGAACTTGTGTATTGACAAGTTGTCAAGCTAGGCGAGGGGAAGATTGCCCTGAATTAATTTGTTTGTTTAAACTGTTGGTGGTAATTGTCACATCTTCCCAGCCTTCCTCCAGCACATTCTGAGATGGGCTCTACCTTGTCCCATCCCCCAAAGTCCCTGGGCTCAGGTCCTTTTCTCCCGTGGCCCTCAGAGGCAAAACATTTGCACATGGGCTGGGGGAACCATCCTGCGCCCAGCAGGAAAATTCTGTGCAGAGACAGAATGCCTCCCTCTCCTCTTGGCTGCGGACTAGGCTATGTAGCTACTCTCTTGCAGAGGGTCTCTGAGTGCCTGAGACCTACCCTGTGTGCGGAGGGGCCCTGAATGGAGGAAGAACACACCTAGTCTTGCTGGAAGCGTGTCATTTCCTGATACTTGGGCGGACAGGGCTACTCTTCTTCGCCTCCCTAGGGCATGCAGTGAAGGTGTCAGATGATCTTGGAGCACCCACATTCCTCTCCCTCCTCATCTCTCTGGTGACCTTGCCAGCCCTGACTTGGCGTTTGGCCCTGCAGCGCAGCAGCGGCTAAGTGTCGCCAAGATTCTGACCCTGGGTGTGTGTCCCTCTGTCTCTGCAGCCGTGCAGCACGAACGGGGTCCTAGGACGTCTACCATCCGTAAGCAGGTGGCCCTCTACTTCCGTGGACACAAAGAGGAGAACGGGGCAGCTGCACACTTCCCCTCTGCTGCGCTGCCTGCGCCGGCCTTCTTCACCACTGTCACACAACTGGAGCCACACGGCCTGGAGCTGGCCGCGGTATCGGCCACCCCTGAGCGGCAGACCCTCGTCAGCCTGGCTCAGCCCACACCCAAGGTCAGTTGCCTTGCTGGGAGTCCCGCGAAGAGTGGCGAGAAATGAGAGGGGCATCCATTTCTTCTGAACTGGGATGGGGCCAGGTAAAAAAGTGGAGCAACCTCATGGTACTGGCAGAGCCCTACCAGGAGCTCTAGGCCCTTTGGCTCTACCCCACTGAGCCAAGGGTGCTCAGACTATGTTGTGTAGCAAAGTCCCTCTCTGTTCTGCTACAAACACCGACTCTCAGGCCCATCCCCCAGAGAACCCCTTTCAGCAAGTTTGATGGGGGTGGGATGGGAGGCTGACAGGACCCTGCCCTTTCGGAAAACGCCCTGGTGCAAAGCCCAGCCTGACCTGAGAAAGCCTGGGTACTCCCCTGGAGGCCAGAGAGTGAACATTTGTTTTGAGAAGAAACTAATTACTTACAGCTGGCAGAAGAGTCCCTGGGTTGCCAATCTCAGGGATCCATTCTCCTGGGCAAAGGTGTGGGTCCCTAATATAAGAGAGGAATGTGGAACTCACCCTGTTAGGACATTTTGAGGAATCTGGCTTCATTCCCCACTCTCTCCTCACTCTCTTCTGAGCAGCATGGATTCACTCCAGGATTGAGCCCCTGCTGGCAGGGCGGGAACCAGAACCACCTAGGGACTACCCTTTAGGCTTCCAGCTGGTACCTACCCAGAGCCCCCACTCCAGGCCAAGAAGGGCTCTGGATCTCCCCCAAAGGAGGGCCAGCTGCAGCCCCACACTGCAGGGAAACCAAACACCTGGGCACACATGCACGCACAATATTTAATATTGCTTCCTTACCCTTGATGTGTATAATAAGCTTGGGAAAGTAGTGTTATGAATATGTTGTCAGTTATGAATGGGAATACTTTGTGAATGATTAAGATGTCTAATTGAAATATTTCCATAATATACTAATCCCTTCTAAAAATACTCATATGCATATTTGTGTTTGGGATGCCTATTACTTTATACTTTTTTTCACATCTCTTTTTATTTACACAAATGCAGGCAGCTCTTGTCTAAATTGGGAGACAGGCCTGGTACTTGGCTCAACCCAAGGAAAATTTGCTATGGGGGATAGAAAAGCCAGTTGCCCCTCTGGAAGGAACAGGCTCACAGAGTGGAAATGGGTCTCTCCCAACAATTTCCCAAACTCTGTAGCTATAGGTGTTCAGTTTTTATCCTGCAAGGCAACTGCCCATTTAAGCAAAACATCCAAATCCCTATCTCCTTTTGTGTTCTAATTAGCAAATGAAAATGTTGGCTCTTCTTGCAGAGCCGTGGTTTCCTCACTCTCTGATGCCTCTGTTTCTTTTCCACCCAGTACCCCCATGAAGTGAATGGGACCCCAATGTATCTCTATGAAGTGGCCACAGAGTCAGTGTGTGAATCAGCTGCCAGGCTTCTGTTTATGAGCATCAAGTGGGCTAAGAGTGTACCAGCTTTCTCCACTCTGTCTTTGCAAGACCAGGTATGACCAAGAGGGCCTTGAGGTCTTTGGGGAAGGAAGTTGGGAGGAAGCAACAGGAGTCACTGTAGGTTACCTGGATAAATTGCCAAGGTTGGGCCTCAGTTCCTAACCACAAATTTCTTCTTACTAAGAAATGTAATTATGTTATTTTAGGAAAGGTGGATCTGGCCTATAAAAAACAAACAAGGAGGTTTTTTTTTAAGTTTAATTGAAACACCAAATTTGATCACAAATTCTAAATGATTTTTAAAATTGTTAATAAAACCTTGTTTCCTTAAAAGCATTGGAACTGAGAGAAACAGAAGATTATTCTCCTGTGAGATTTTTTAGAAGTAGTCTTACTATTCTATAATCACAGCTTTATATTTTCCATTATGATATAGTTTTGGCCACTGAGTTATCAGCATGTAGGATTAAAGGGTATACTGCACATTTTCTGCAGACTAAGTTCTCCCTTGATTCTTCAAGTGCTTTTGGAAATTTTGTAAACAAATAGGCATCATGTGTAATTCTGTGCTTATAAATGACATTCCGAGGCAGTAAAAGTTTGTGCTGCTAAAAACTGCATTGTACCAAAACTTAGAAATTCTGTTGTTAAGAGCATCAGAATCAGCCTCTGCCAGAATTTTTCTAAACTTAAGGGAAAGGAAGAAAATGAAGTATTCATAACCACTAGCTGTCACCAGTGCATTCATGGGAATTAATGACAAATTTCCCAAAAGGCTAATAAGTAGTTCTAAAAGGATTTATTTCTGTAATTCATTTTATACTTAATTAAAGCATAATAGTGCTTCTTACTATGAAGTACTTTTCCTACAGAGAGACCTGGCAATGTGCTAAAAACATCTAATCTTCTAGCATGAAACTTTCTTTTTTTCAAGACCTGGATTTTCAGATATGGTCTGAATTAGATACTGTTTACCTTGCATTTTTAAATCTCTCTCTCTCCCCCACCCATCTCTTTGTACTTAATGCAATAAAACTAAAGATAACACATTTTGAAAATTAAACCTTTTAATTTTGTTTGCAAGCCTTCACAATTTAGCTCTTAGCTTCAAAAAAAAGGAAATCTTTTTACACAAATCATCCAGAATTGGCTGAATTTTTGTAGATTTTTCAGGAAACATTTTCTAGATGGGTAGTTTCTATCTTTGACCAGGCATACTGGTTGGCTCTAATCATTTGCTGTGTGTGTGTTTGTGTGTGTAAATGGACAAATTTTTTTTCTCAAAACAAGTATTTGTAGACTCTTTAATTCAAACAAAATTTATTTACTATCTGCCACTCAGCCCTTTAGTGGAAACCCTTCAATAACTAGCAAACTACAGTGAAGTGGAATGCAGTATATTCATTTGGAAAAGGAGCCAGATCTTCATTTTAAATATTCAGTAGCACATTTTATTAGAATAAAAATGACAAGCACCTTGATGCTGTCCACTTATGAGTCTCAGAAAAATCAGTCAGTGAGATGAGGTAAACTCAGCAAAACCTGATTAACATAATTACACCCTGATTTCCCTGCATGCCTCTTGGGAATTAGTGATTTTTTCTTTCTCTCACCCCCTCCCCCACCCAGCCCCCTACACCCGCCCGAAAGATGGGGGCCCAGATTTGCAAGCTGAGTTTGGAAACCTCAGCCCCTGATAATATCAGCATTTTATAGGAGGAGAATCCACCTGCTGAAATGCTGGTGGCATTTTATGGAGCCTGGGTCTCTGGGAGAAGTTTCTAGATGGTCAGGAACAAATGGATGGGAAGACCAGAAGGGTAAACCCTTTCCGAAGGGAAGCGAACTTTAGGCGATTAGAATGACTGATTCTCAAATGCATGTGCTTATCTATAGGCACCTTTTCAAAAAAGAAAACAAGGGAAAGCTAGAATATGCAGAGGAAAAATTACCAAGACTGGCATTTAAAACACTTTTTAAAATAATGGAAATTTACATATTGAAATTGTTTGTAAATTTATAAATTACACACTATATTATATTATACATCTATTGTATGACAGCTGATGCTTTTGGAAGATGCTTGGAGAGAACTGTTTGTTCTAGGAATAGCACAATGGGCCATTCCGGTTGATGCTAACACTCTACTGGCTGTATCTGGTAAGAATTGCACAATTTAATGACTTTGTTGTAGAAATTACCATAAAAATACATTATTGAAAAAAGAACAACATGTAAAGAATAACAAATTCCTGCTGAACAATGGAGTATACCTGTCATTTATAAATCTATATTTAAATGCAAATAATGTTGTTTTGTTGTATTCATGACTGCTTGCATTGTTATTTAAATGCAAATTACTGTGTTTGTTATCATCCAAAAGAAGATTTTATATTAACTTTCATACAATATAACCAGTTTACATGGAATTGGATATCTTAGAGTGACAATTGAATAGATATTGATATGCAGAATTCTGTCAAAAATCAATATTAAATTATGAAATGCCATCATATTACAACTTTTCTTCCATATTTTTATTCTAGGCATGAATGGTGACAACACAGATTCCCAGAAGCTGAACAAGATTATATCTGAAATACAGGCTTTACAAGAGGTGGTGGCTCGGTTTAGACAACTCCGGTTAGATGCTACTGAATTTGCCTGTCTGAAATGCATCGTCACTTTCAAAGCTGGTAAGCAAACACAAACCCCTGACTCTTCTTCCCCAGTTTCACCACCTCACTAATTCAGCCACTTCAAAGTCTAGACTTACCTTTGCAAAAAGAAGGGATAGTTTTCAAGGGAGCTGAGACTCTTCAATAGTTGTGGGGACTTGCGTGTTCTCTCGCTGGCTAGCCACTTCCAGAGGGCACTTTCCCCATCTGCATTTCCTGTGCTGCCTATCACGGTTTGCTGGTCTTCATTTCTAGTTCCTACACACAGTGGTTCTGAACTGAGAAGTTTCCGGAATGCTGCTGCCATTGCAGCGCTTCAAGATGAGGCTCAGCTAACTCTCAACAGCTACATCCATACCAGGTAACTTGTTTGCCTTGGACGGGTGTCCTTAAGAAAATTGCTTGCATTGCGAATGTGTGAGCAGAGAGTAACAAGCCAGTTCAAACATTGTGGCTAATTGATCTGTTGCCAGTCAGTTAATTTAAGTAGAACTGATGTCCTTGCCTATCTGTCACAAGGTGGGTGAGAGGAGCAAATCAAATTAGGTTATCAGTTAGATCGCCAGATGCCTTCCAGCTGCTCTGGTTGAATGAGCTGATCCATCAAAATAGTTGAACACATTTGTATGGATGGATCCAGATGTGGGAAAGGTGAAAAATGAAGGCTAAGTGTTAGAGTTGATATAGTAGAGAGTAGTCAAATCATCCTTTAAGAGAGGCAAATGTTTTTCTTTGGATACCAATGACAAAAAGAAGGACTAGAGAACTTTCTAGAGAAGCCATGTCTACCACCATCATAATTGCTGATTGGTATCTGTTGAGCTTCTCGGAGTCATAGCACCCATCAGGTTATGGCTGGTCAAGTAGGACCCATTGGCAGAGGCTGTTCTTGTTTGTTTTTAGGAACTCTCAGCCACTGGGGCTTAGCAATCCTCCTGCTGGCCCAGCACTGGGCAAGTCCACCAGGAGATATAGTCTTTCTGTTTCCATTTTCAGAGGAAAAAAGAGCAAGGCTTTAAAGGGGTGTGGAATATTGCGAGGCCTGTGGTGGATCTGAGGTTAGAATAGAGTTGCTATTCTTATTTATTCCCTAGGTTGGTCTTAAAGGGAAGACCAGGGAAGCCTGTCTCTATTATCTCAATATCACCACAGACATTGTGCTGGAATAACCAAATCAAATGAATAGAGACTGTTAATGTCCCCCTTATGTGAGGGGTTAGAGAACCCCCAAGTCAACTGTATCTATTTGTAGTAAAACCTATTCAGCTAGGATCTCTATATTTTATTACCACTCTTCTTTGGAACACCAGTAAATAAAACTATTGCCTGTCCATGAACTATCATTGAAACTCTGTTGTGTGATAGTACAATATGTATATGTGCTATGGTTTTTAAATTAAAAATTGACATTAAATTTCAGTATGTATACAATAGGCACTGAATATTTGTTTGAAATTATAAAATGGACCAGTACCTAATTTCCCTACTAAAAACTAATTTGTATATCAGAACTGACTTTTGACATTGAGAGCCATTATTGTGTAAACAACATCAAACTGAGAAGAACATGATGTCCTGTTACTGATTCAGTCTAGCCTTGGCTGAGTCCTGGCTCTGTGCAGAGCTACTGGTGAGCATTGTGGGACACCAGACAGCAAGACACTGCCCCTTATTGTTGCATGACGTAGGTGGAAGTATTACTCCAGGTCAGACCAGAGAAGAGAGGAAATTAAAGTGGGGTGTTGGAGAGATGAACTCTATGGGGGGAGATGGGATGAGGGAGAATCTGGAAAGGCTGATTGATGAAGGAGACGACACAGGAGCTGGTGTCCTTGAGTGGCAGGGGGAAGGGTTGCTCGTTAAAGCCAGAAGATGGGCTGGTAGAGATGCTGTGAGAGGTGCCAGAGAGGCTACTGAGGAGAATCCAAGAGAGCCTGAGAGAATTAAACCATAAAGTGACAAAAGTCTATTTTATAGAAACGGCAAGTATAGTACCTCTCTCCTACCCTCAAGGCAAAGAAATTATTCATGTGAGGACCTCATCTGCTTTAACAAGGAATTCTTATTTCATGATATCTGCTATAGCTATAATTTTAAAAATATTTAATTTAGAGAGGGGGGAGACAGGGAGAAACAGGGAGAGAAACATTGATTGGCTGCCTCTCACACTCTCTCAACTAGGGACCTGGCCTGCAACCCAGGCATGTGCCCCGACTGGGAATTGAGCCAGTGGCCTTTTGGTTTGCAGGCTGCCACTCAATCTACCGAACCACACCAGCCAGGGCTATAATTTAATATTAAGGTTGAGACTTATGCATATGACAAAACTGACTATGCCATATTTCTTAGCTCCTTCAAATCAGTGAACATTCTCCTCTAGCACTTTCCTGTCTAGAAAAATAAAACCTGTAATCGAAATGAAAAATTGACATAGCAAACTGAACTATTTGTCCACTAGTTGTTAACATTGCAAACTAAGCTCATTGTTTTAGCCTTGTAACCTTTTTCTCTAATTATCTATGATAGAAGGAGAAGGCTAGGAATTGGCATTTTACATAAACCACATGTTATAATTGAAGATCAAGTACGTGGATCTGTTATAGATTCAAAACACTTACACCTGAGAGAAAACATCTAGTTATTTTTGCTAATGGGTGAAACCAGGGCCATAGCTACTTTTAAAAATAATAATTTTGAACAGAAACACACAGCCTCTCTGTGTCTCTGTCTCTCTCTCACGTGTGCACACACACACATATACACACATCATTATTATTTCTCAGTAGTATAGTACTTCACATATAATGGGTAGTTCTTATTGAATAACTAACCAATCCCTTTTTAACTAGAGAAGAAAAGAAGTGGGTAAGAAGGTGAATGGATTACTTACTTATAGAAAACTAAGAGTTAACCATCTATGGATTTTTCAAAATCCATCCTTTTTGAAATTGCTCACTTCCCACCATTGTTTCTCACTCTGGAGCCTTAGGTGGTCCTGTAGACACCCAGAGGCTTGTCTAGGCAGTCACTGTCCCACCCACTGCAGGGTTCTCTCTCTTTTGCCTCATCCTGTAAGGGAGACAGGACTATTAAAAAGAGTAAGTGGCCAAGGCAAGAGGGGTTTCTTTCAAAGAAATGTAGGAGATATTTCTAGCAAGGAGAGTAAGTGGGATTTAGGCTTTAAAAAAAATGTAGCTAAAGCCCTGGTTGGTGGCACAGTGGAGAAGGCACCAGCCTGCAAACCCAAAGGTGGCTGGTTCGATTCCCAGCCAGGGCACATAACCAGGTTGCAAGCCAGGTCTCCAGCCAGATTGTACCTGGAGGTAGGTGAAAGGCAACCATACATTGATGTCTCTTTCTCCTTCTCTGCCTTTCTCCCTTCCTCTCTCTAAAAATAATAAAATATTTTTAAAAATTAAAAATAAATGTAGCTAAGCTTCATCATTTCCATACTACATTATTAAATGTGGTGTGGTGATCCCCATCCATGGGTGCTCTTGAAGCTGGCAATGAAAGAGTCAAATGAGATTCCCTGAGGCCCAGAATTAACCATCAGCCTCTTATCAAGTTGAAGAGGGGGGCTCTCCTATGCTCAAAGCCAAGAGACAAGTGGGACAGTTCCCTCGGGGACTCGATTTGCAGGGTGGAGTTACCAGGCAGTTAAAGTCAGGGTTCAGCTAGCTAACTCCTGTGAAGGTATTTGGATATATGTTAGGTTTTAACACCTTGTGGCTGTTGGTTGAGCCCAGCTCAGTCACAGATATGCGACCCCAGACCTCAGTATCTTAGGTGGCTTGTTTCAGTGGAGGGAGCCCACCCCGGGGAGAGTATGGATACCTGACTCCAAGCTATTGATGAAGAAGTATCAGGGCTGCAGTGAGGAGGTGGCTTATAGGCATCTGAAGGCAGTTGAAAATGGAGCTTGCACATCTGAGCACAGATGTATGTTGGACATTAAGAGAGGAAATTGTTAAGCAATTTCCTACATCTTTAATTATCTGTCAATTTCATTGACATGAAAGTTGGGTGGCACTGCCACCCAACAGAACATAGTCCTTAATTTGCAGTGCAATAAAGATGGAATTATCCCTGAAAGTGACTAAGTATAATGCCTGAATAATAAATTGGAGGATTTCCTAGAAAAGGAATCCATTTTATTTGAAGGAAATTGCCTTGCAAAAGAAGGAGCCTTGAAAATCAGAAGAGAAGGATTCTACTGCTAGCTACTACACCAGGAATCTCATGTTAGTATTTAGCCTAAACTTAGTACTGTATTTCTTAATTTTTCCCCAAACAAAAGCTACACCTTTGCTAACGTTGAAACAGTCACCTGTGATTTTGACATCATTTATGTTCTCCAGGCCTGGATTATTCTGTGTGTGAAGCAAAGATAGTAGTGCCTGTCTGGGACTCGGCTGCAGGGATAATGTGTTATATTAAAGAGGCACAATCAGGACATTATGCTGGAGATGGTGTGTGTTCAAGTATGAGATATTAATTCCCAGTAGTAATGGATCTGACTGACCTTGCTTTCATGGCTTCTCCTATTCCAGATATCCCACTCAACCCTGTCGCTTTGGAAAACTTCTGTTGCTTTTGCCAGCTTTACGTTCTATTAGCCCATCAACCATAGAAGAAGTGTTTTTCAAAAAAACCATCGGCAACGTACCCATTACAAGACTGCTTTCAGATATGTACAAATCCAGTGACATCTAAGCCCTTCGAGTCCCTACTTTTCAGTGTGGGACAGTACCTATGGAGAACAAGCCTCAACTAACAAACCCTTCAGGAAGCATACATCTGGGGATGTGGAGCCTTCAGGAAAAAATATCCATGGACGTAAAACAGTTCCAGTAGCTTTGACCAGCTCCCTCACCCAGCCTAGGGCAGCCCAGAAGGAAAGGGAGTGTAACAGGACCGCCTGAGCAGATAACTCGCTGCTGCCATGCTCTGGGAGGGGGGCCAAACTGAGGGTTGCCATAGGCCATGCCACTCTGCCTCTCACCTGGAAGATCCTCTGAACTATCAAATGCTGAAACACAAGTAGAACTTTCTTTTCCTTTTTAGCATATAAAGTTGGGTAACCAAATATCGCTCTGCGTACAACACCATGCAGCAGCCTTGAGAACTATCTTATGGTGGAGATTTTATTTTAAAAACAATGGTTCGATTTAAAATCAAAAGTTTTATCAAAAGTTTCCTTTTTATTATCATTAAGTGGCCTTCAGAACTGAGTTAATAAGTGAAAGGTAGCATATGCTCTGAGATTTGCTTTTTTGTTTTTTTCCCTTTCCTTTCTCTCTTTTTTTCCCCTGTTCTTCTTTTAATACTGTAGGCCAGGCAACCTTGTCAAAGGAATTGGTGGACGAAAATGAAATTTCTCACCAGGACTTCAGGTTGGATAACATCTCAAAAATAGAAGAACTTTATTAAAAGAACCGAAGTCAAGGGAGGAAGAATAAAAACAGCAAAACCAAATAAAGTGGAGGTGAATGATTGAGTGAGGCAGATTGCTGTCCTATGAAAATAGTGCTGAAACCAAAGGCAATGAGGGTCCAAGCTGATGTTTTAGCGAGTCACATCACCCAGGAAACGAACATAGACATGATGCGGAAGGAACGTCCAGGAGATGAGTGCCGAATGGTTTTCAATTGATCTACCGCTAACAGCCTGAGACTCAAATGCCTTTCAGAAAACCAGTTTCTAGTAAAGCCTTGAATGTGTGCATGTGCATACACCCCGCCCCCCCACATTCTACATCATAAGCTGCTCCTTTGGTATGAATCTATACTTATGGAAATGTAGAAACAAGCATTTTAAATAGCTGCTGTACTTTTCACATTTTGATTTAGTAGGTTCTAGCACTGAGGAAAAATATTCAGCACTTGAACTATCATAGGTTGAGTAAAACTTTTCTTGTACAAAGTGAATTAACTGATTTGTGAAGTTAAAAGGTTGTACTCATTGTATTTACAAAGAATAAAAATATATCAAAGTTACATGCCCTGAACTCTGCCTGATTTCTTAGCCTCCTTCCCTGGCTGGTTCTCACCACCTTTTACAAGGTGGCAGCGACAGCTGGTGCGAAAACTAAAGCTCAGAGCACTTCACTGCGGCCTGAAGAACTGAACTACAAAGGCAATTTCCTTTTTACAGTGAATTCCATTTGTAAAATGATGAATAAAGAAATAAAACATAAGATTCTGTTCTCTGCAGCTCTCAAATGTAATTGCATCTGTTAGAAAAATTGCTGTGTGAGGAGGAAAGAGGGCGATTAACCGTCTTCACTCACTCACCCCTCTGTTTCTAACTCTTCTTGCCAACATTTCAATTCTGACCAGGAACTTAAAATCATTTAATGATCAAAAAGATAAAGTATGAAGAACTTTGTTATGGAATAAGATGTGGAAGGAGCAATAGGAAGTGCATTCAAATGATCCTAGGAAATCTCAGGGTCCATAGCCAGAGGCCAGTGGTGGAAATCAGAGGTGCCCAAGGCCACGGGCATTGTGGATCCCTCCTGAGGGACAGCTCCAGCGAGAGTCTGGAGCAGAGGCACTGATGACATGCATGTGTGACATTCAGCCATGCACTTGTTTACTGTGCACTAAAGAAAAGCAAGGAAGGCAAAGAAGGGGAGCAGCTTAGACAAGAACCTAGTATAAAGGAACCATGGACATGGACAACAGGTGGGATTGACTTTGGGGGGAATGGGTGGGTGGGGAGGGGGACAGAGGGGAGCAAAAAGGGGATGGATGTAATACAACAACAATAAAATTTAAAAAAAGAAAAGCAAGGAACTCAAAGATGTAGACAAGAATGTTTCCGCAACATTATTCATGTTTAACAACTAAAATGTCCACCAACAGAGAACAGATACATTGTGGTGTATAAACAGACAGTGTACAGTAAAGTGAGCAGAGCAGAGCCATCATGTCAACAGAGGTAAACCTGAAATACAGTCAGCATTGAGGGGATAGGTGAGAAGTGAATTGCAGAGGATAGGTACAACTTGGTGTTTCTATAAATAAGTAAATAGCTATAGAAATGTTTAAAACAAACTTGGGTATGATAACACTGACTGCATGAAAGTGGTTACCTCTAGGAATGGATGGGATTGGGGAAGGGTACCAAGAGAACCCTCAAATGTTTCTGAAATGGCTTATTTCATAAGATAAAAAAAAAAAAAAAAAAAGAATCAGAAACAAATATGAGATCAATGACAAGCTTTGCTAAAGATGAGTGACAGGTCCAAGGTTGTTCACCCATGTATTAGTCAAATTTTGCTTCAATAATGCTGAATCATAACCCTAAAGCTGACAACCACAAACCTGTATCTCTTGCTCATGGGACCTCCAGTCCCCGAAGCCTTAGGTGCGCTTGGCTCCGGGTTGCAGTGTGGGTTCCAGTATGCTGTCGTGTTTCATCAGCCTGGACCGACAACTTCCCTAAAGCAACATCTTTGCCTGGCAGAGGGCAGGCATGCGAGAGACTGAGCCAAACCATGGGTACTCATTTAAAACTTCTGCCCACACCACACTGTTCACCTTCCCCTGGCCAGTGAACTGGGAAGTGGATTCCTCCCATGAGGAGGGGAAGGGGGGATATCACTGGCCTATAATAAAATCAATCACAATCGTAATCTACTTTAATCTATTTTAAATATTCTCAGTGAAATTAAAAGGGAGTAAGTTGCTTGTGATGTGCTACAAATATAAATTTCCCACTGGAATTGTCTTTGTTTTGGGCATCTCTGCTGTTACAAATAAGATTAAACCTAGCTTGCAACATTTGAAAAACCCAGAATTAAACCCCAGCTATCTTTTCTGGGATTTTGGAGGTTTCTCCGAGATTCAGCCTGGGTATTTATTTTAATCCTCACCCAAAGATAGGTTTATTGATTTGAGAGGCGGGGGGGGGGGGGAGACAGAGAGAGAGAGAATTGATTGGTTGCCTTCCATATGCATCCCAACTGGGGATTGAAACCACAACCTAGGAATGAGCCCTTACCAGGGCTTGAATCCACAGCCTTTTATTTTATGAGATGATGCTCCAACCACCTGAACCAATAGACCAAAACCAGCCTAGGTTTTAAGAACCTCACTGTTTGCCTGGTGTTGTGGGGGTGGTGCCACAGTGGTTTTTGAATATATAAATTCAAGGTGTAGAATTCTAATATACGCAATTTAAATACACAAACAAGACAAGATGAACCCAGCCAAATGATTACTGTGGTCAAAAACCAGACTTCAGTGCTTCCCTTTTGACAAATGGTTTTTCTAAGTCTAGAAGTGTTGCTTTTCAAAAGTATCATTTACACACTGTGACAGCTAGGTATAGAGTCTTACATTTGTGTTTGAGATACTTTTTAGTTATTCTTGGATGCCAAGGAAGAGAAAGAGCAGAGGATGAGTTCGGAAACTGAATTGAGACTCCTAGATTATTTCATTTAGGGTTCAAGGTTTTCAATTCAATTTAGGGATTCAAGAATGGAACCTAGTGGCCAGAGACCTCTACTGTTGTTTATTCATTTGTATAAAAATGGAAATTTACTTTTCTGCAAGTTATTTTGTGTGTGTGTGTGTGTGTCTCCTAGTGGTATATATGGCCCTGACTCATTCTGCCTAGTTTGCTCAACTAATTCCTTATTGCTAGATTTGGATTGTTTGCAGTGTTTCACCAATACATTAAACTGTAAAGAACCACCTTTTCATACACTTCTTCGAACTTGTGAGCATATCTATGTAAACTAAGTTCTTAGGAGTGGTATTTCTGGGTCAAAGATTATATGCATTTTTAATTTTGATACACACACATAGCCAAAGGCTCTCCAGAAGGGTTGTATCAATTTGCACTCCTGCCAAGAGGGTATGAGAGGAACTATTTCATTGCTTAGAATTTAGAAGTGCTTAATCAGACACAGGCCTGATGAACACTTCAGAAGCTGTTAGAAAAACACAGAGGATGCATATGTTTCTATTATGAATATGCCTCTGCTACAATGCTTACTGAACTGAATAAGTAGGTCTCATTCTGTACCCAGGGTTAGACCGTGGGTCCTCAAATTTTTCAGTCCAGGCCATTGCTGTGAACTTTTGGGAATACTCACATCAGAGTGAAGGCTGAAAGCAACAAGTGAAAATGTAGAAGCAGTTGGCAGACACTTTTTGCTGTTAAGATGCTGCTCTAAGAGTCTCACCACTCACTTCACAATAACATTTTTATAGTTACTGACAGAAATTGAGGAACAATAACTTTAACTGAATAACTCTAATATCTTTACCAGAAATGGCAAATTTATTTTTTATGTAGTCTGTATTTTTAATCATGCTTTTGGATTTTTGAAGCTCATTTTGGAACCTGAAGAGGCTTTTTTCCTGCGCATATTGTTGACCTGCACACATACAGACTGTTAAGGAGGGTCAGCAGGGCTTCTAGCTGCCCACTGTGCTCATCAGCAACGTGCAGAGGGAAGTCTCTCCATGAGGAAACTTGCCACACAGCCTGGGCATCTTTCTGATATGTCAGAGTATTGCAATGCTGTGCTGGGAAATGGTGAGTAGGGTCAAAGTCTTTAGGAGCCCAAGGTCCTAGGTTGGATTTTCAAGGGGAGATAGTGGCCTTATTGTGGCCCTGTTATCTCTAATAAATGTCCATCATTATGTCCCAGGACACTGAGCAAGGGGTCAGGGGAGTCTGGGGCTCCTCTACCATGAAGGCTGGAGATCAACTCCTAGCTGCTGTCATCTAGGGCACCAAGAGTGTCATCTAAGGCACTTTCTTTGCCCTGGCCCAGTGATAAGCCTGGTAGAGGGAGCGCAGGCCAGGCCAAACAGGTGGGGGATCTGGTTCCAACCACTGGTGAGTCAGCTCCTGTCTCCTTACCTTGTTGTTTCTGTCTGCCCGAAGGAGCACTTGGCTCAGTGATGCCTCATTTCCTTCTTTCTCTTCTCATCATCAGTTATCTTTAAGTGGGGCCAGGAGACCATGGGAACAAAGCCTCCTTGGTGGCAAGAACTAATCAAATTAAGCTTGTCTCCTAATGGGCTCGGCCTTGACTTCCTACCCCCTAAATCCTTTCACTTACACAAGTTGTTCTTAGTCTTGGCTGTACATAGAATCGCCTGAGGGAGCTTTCAAACCTCCCAGTGCCTACGCTGCACCCCAGTGTCCTGGGCCGGGCCCAGCCATCAGTGTTTGAAAGCTCCACGATGGCTCCAGTTTGAGATGGAGGAGGAGCAGCCCTGATACCAGCCTTTGGCTGGGAGCCCTGGGGCAGGGGTTGGTGTTCAGGCTTTAGGACCATCTGCACCTCTCTTCCCTCTTGCATGGTCGCTCTCCCTGCACTTACTGGTGACCTTTAAAAAAGTTAATTCTTTCCCTTCTCTCCCTGCTCTGGCCTGTCATTGAACTCACCCAGCTGATTGTGGCGCTTATGATTGAGAACCTCTTCTGACCGTCTTTCCCCAGAAATTAACGTGATCATTAAGGCTTATAATTTCACTCACCAGTGTGATCAATCAAGGGGGCTGCGAAACAGAGTTAAGAGTCCTTTTGTAATTGGCAGCAGCCCGTGATTCAGGGCAGCCTGTGGGGAGGCGAGAGAAGGGGAGGGCCTGGTGTGCAGGAAGGGGCTGTGCCCCTTGAACTGGCTCCCCAAGTTCTTTATGGCCTGCTCCCCATGGGGACCAGCAAGCTCCTAGCCTGTCTGTCCTAAATGTCAAAGGGAGGAAGCCAGTTCTTGCCAACAGTGCTTCACGATACTCCTTGCCCATCCCAAGCTCTCTGCAATGGACAGCAAGGTCTCCCCAGACCCTGGAAATGGGGAAGATGTTCAGACTCATAGGGAAGGCCAGTGGATCCCGATTATCTGTACTTTAGAAGTGTGGTTGAGGCTGTCAGGCCTGGGGGAGCAACACATTTCTCCCCAAACCCTTCAGAGATACTGTGGAACCCCACAGACAGCAGCTGAGCCTGGAGAAGTGCACATTCTATACCACCCTGTCGGCCCAGAGGAACTCCAGGGAGCCTGTGATCTGATCTGAGTGGCCCTGGGACTCAGGTGGGGGACTTAGGTGAGTTACCCCACCTGAGAGTGCTGAGCTGGCCGATTCAGTTTCTAACCCACACGGCACCCCTTGGAACATCTCATGTTAGTATACATGGTAGACAGTGCATGTGGGCCAGAGGTGAGGGTAGTTACTTTATTTCAAATACATTATAAAACATTAAATAGGACTTTCCTTTTTTAGATAATGCTATAGAAATATCTGGAGGGGAAAGGATCATCTATAATCCCACTTCCCTAATTCAACTATTTTCACTTTTGCCTATTTTTCCTGGATTAAACAGCAATATAATAACATGACAAGCCAGACTATTATTTTGAGTTTTTCAAATCCTTTATTCTCTTCCTTTTCAAGGGTGGAATGTAGAGAATCCAGTTCACAGAGCTTTGTAGTGCAGAGGAGTTCTGCTTTGGCCCCCAACAGTCAAGCCAAGGGTGAGCTTACCTAAGGAGGCTTGAGGTCAAGTGTGGGGTGGGGGAGCTCCTTCCGTTCTTTCTTGAATATGATGAGAGAAGGGAAAACCGGAGTGAAGCTGAAGCAGAGAGAAGCAGACAGTTATGTCCCAGTTTCCAGATCACTGACCGGGCACGGTAACTTGGCCGAAAGAGAAGTTTGGACTCCCATAGCCCACAATACTCGGACGCCACTTTCACAATACTCCCGGTGGCCGTACCCACCTGTTCACAACATGTGGAAAGAAGAGCAAGGTCTAAGATTTCTTATTCTTTCTGTTCCTCTGTGATGTGGGAGCTGACAGTGCACTCAGTAGTCCCTGGGTTTGTGATGGGCTGAAAAACTTGGGACAGATTCAGGAATCAGCAGCCAGCTAGAGCTAGGGTAGGGCTGTGTCAGCAGCAACCAGCAGAGGCCAT
The DNA here is from genome assembly GCA_004026585.1 of Noctilio leporinus. Lineage (NCBI taxonomy): Eukaryota > Metazoa > Chordata > Mammalia > Chiroptera > Noctilionidae > Noctilio > Noctilio leporinus. Next base: position 106,321 of record PVIW01005064.1, read on the forward strand.
GGCTGAACTTGGGACCAGAGCGTGCAGTGGCTGTGAGGCGCAGCTCAAACGCCTGCTGATGAGCAGCGGGGACATCTTCCTGGGACCAGTGGGGTGGAGGCTCCATGCCTGAGGACGCTTCCTATTCCTGCAGCCAGGAGCACAGGTCTGTGCACCAGCCCCCATGACATGGTACACAGGGAGAAAAAGCAGGGAGAGGGGTCACTCTCTGGAACACTGCTAACTACCTAAAAGGCTATTGAAATCAACCCCACAAGGAGAAAGAGAAGTTGATTTTTAGCTTTAAGTCACAGGTGTGAGTTTGTGAGGAGACCAGGTGAATAGTAGAAAAAATTTTAAAAATTGAATATCTATACAATTTGTAGTGAGAGGTTCATCAGGCCCCCTGACATTAGCTTGAAAGAGCTAGACCAGTACTTTGAACTGGGGAATGAGAGATTAACTAGACACTTCAACTCCAGTTCAGCTGTGGCATTCCTGAACCACAGTCCAAAGTCACAACTTTGAATGGGGGAAGGGAATGAGATGCCATAACCCCATGGGCTATAGTAGTTATCATTCATTTATTCGTTTATCCAGTCAGGGTCTTTTTTAAAAAAATGTCTACTGATTATGCTATTACACTTGTCCCAACTTTTTCCCCTTTGCCCTCCTCTGCCTGGAACCCCCCACCCCCACTCTGCCTTCCCTCCAGCAATCCCCCACCCTTAGTTCACAACTGTGGGTCATGCACATAATTTCTTTGGCTCCCCCATTTCCTATATTATTCTTAATATCCCCTGGTCTATTTTGTTCTTACCAATTATGCTTTTTAACCCCTGCACTATTTCCTCATTCTCCCTCTTCCCCCTGACCAGCTGATAACCCTCCCAAATGGTTTCCATTTCTATTTCTATGATTCTGTTCCTATTCTGGTTGTTTGCTTAGTTTGTTTTGTTTTGTTTAGATTCAGTTGTTGATAGTTGTGAATTTGTTACCATTTTGATGTTCATGGTTTTGATCTTCTTTTTAATTTAAAAATGTTTCCCTTAATTATATTTTACTTATTTTGCTATTACAGTTGTCCCAATTTTCCACCTTTACCCCCCTCCACCCGGTACCCCCATTTCCTCTGATAACGCCCCCCTTAGTTCATGTCCATGTGTTATGCATTTAAGTTCTTTGGCTTCTCCATTTCCTTTATTCTTCTTAACATCCCCCTGTCTATTCTGTAACCACCAATGTGTACTTTTTTTGTTTTCTTTTCACATCCAGACAGTTCATCATTTAATTACTGCCTTCTGTCAGCTTCTCAAATCATATTAATACAAAGTTTTCATTGTTTCAAAATACCTATGTTAATTCATTTGTTTAAAGAATTACTCTTTTAAGTAATATGAATTGCAAATTACCAAACACATGCAACATTACATTTATGCACATACATACTTTTACACATACGGGATTTTTAAGAGTTAATACAAAAAATTTAAGATATGTCAATAGCTTATATAGGTATTACATGTTAAATGATAGTATTTTAGATATATTGTAGCATATTAAGCAGTTTTTTTCTTCTTTAATATTTATTTTACTCTGGAATGCTACTTTTGTGAAATATATTATAGAAATGGTATATTGCTGAACTCACTTTTGTGATAGTTGCCCTAGAGACAGTGCCAAACCCATAGAAAAAATGAATTTGGGCCCTGGCTGGTGGCACAGTGGATAAGGCGCTGGCCTGCGAACCCAAAGGTCGCTGGTTCGATTCCCCAGCCAGGGTACATAATCAGGTTGTAAACCAGGTCTCCAGCCAAATCCATAGCTGGAGGCAGGTGAAAGGCAACCATTTTCATACATTGATGAAAAAAATAAATAAATAATTTGGTTTTTGAGTCCGATCCTCTCCCCTCCAATAACACAACTCAACTTTATTCTTTTTGGAACTACAACTTATTCCTTTTGGAGTTTTCCATCTTAAATAGTATTTTTTTTTTTTTTCTGGCTGTGCAAAGGTCTTACTTCTTTCAATATCCTCTATTTTCCCTCTACATGTGTTTTACAAGTTGAAGCCTTTAGAAGTAATGGCACTTGCAGTGCTCAGCTGGTCCCCAGAGTAGAAAATTATGTCTACTAAGCTGAGGTAAAAACTAAAAATCCCAGGATTTAAATAATTTTGTAGAATAGTATTCTAGCTATTTTTTGAACTTGTGGTTGACTTTCTATGTGGCTCTAAACTAACCACTAAACTATTTAAGAGTCTGTTGACATATGGATTAGGTATGTTCACATTTAATAATAAAGTTTACTATAGCATTAATACCTTTTCCCAAGCATCCCCACATCTTCATAACTGGAAATGTATCTTTCCACTAATTTCCACTAATCACATCTAATTTACATGCTAATATGAAAATATGTATTGCCTATGTACACAAATCATATAGTTTAGTAGTTTGCAACTTCCATCCAAATTGGTCTTCATTCTCAGCATCTTTTCTATCCTAAAGATTGACTGATTTCATAACACACCAACAACCAGTTGGTTGCTATTTAAAACATAAATTGCTAACAAAATCTATTTATTACACACCACAAATGAGCAAATATTTTGTAACTGTAAGAAAGTAGCATTCTCCTATGTTATATACATCCACACTTCCTTACTTTTTTCTTCTTCCTTAACTGCATTCAATTTTGCTGAGTTATCGCAAGTAACATGATTTTCCCATATTGTGAAATAATTCCAATCTAAGAAAACTTAACCTGCAGTAATGCTGATACAAGTAGTATACAAAATTATACCTTATTTAGTAAAATCTATTTATAACAAGATCATTTTAAAGCATTCATAAGTTAAAGTGGGTTCTTATCCAGTCAGCTACCCTGTCTTTTGATTGGTGCATTTAATCCATTTACCTTTAAGGTTATTATTGATAGGTACTTATTCGTGATCTATTTTTCCCTTTGTACCTGTGTTCCTGTTTGTCTCTGTTTCTTCATCTTCTTAAACCAAACCCTTTAGCATTTCTTACAATGCTGATTTGGTGGAGATGTTGTCTTTTAGCCTTCTTATGTCTGGGAAACTCTTTATTTCACCTTCCATTTTGAATGACAGCCTTGCTGGGTAGAGTATACTTGGTTGCAGGCCTTTGTTTTTCATTGCTTGAAATATTTTTTGCCATTCCCTTCTGGCTTGTTGTGTTTCTGTGGAGAAATCAGCTGATAACCTTATGGGAGCCCCCTTGTATATTATTAGCTGTTTCTCTCTTGCTGCTTTTAGGATTTTCTTCTTGTCTTTGAAATTTGCCATTTTAATTATGATGTGTCTTGGAGTGGACCTGTTTGTGTTCCTCTTCATTGGGACCCTCTGTGCTTCCTGAGTTTGCATGCTTTTTTCTCTCCTTAAGTTAGGGAGGTTTTTTGTCATTACTTTTTCAAACAGGTTTTCTATCCTGCTCCTCTTCTCCTTCTGGTATCCCTATGATATGGATGTTATTACGTTAATTTTGTCCTGCAGCTTTCTTAAAACCTCTTCATTCTTTTTCAGTCTTTTTTCATTTTGTTGCACTGCCTGGTAATTTTTTCTACATTGACCTCCAGCTTGCTGATCCAATCCTCTGCTTTCTTTAGCCTGTTTTTGATTCCTTCTACTGTATTCTTCAATTCAGAAATTGTATTCTTCATTTCCTCCTGACTCTTATTGATGGTTTCTCTGTCCTTTTTAATGCTGGTGTAGTCTCAATAAGTTTTTTGTAGCTTCCCTGGAGTTGTTTGTAGTTTTCTTTGAACTCGTTGAGCTCATTGAGCTTCTCTATCATGATTATTTTGAATTTCATGTCTTATAGTGCGCTTGCCTCTATTTCATTTTGCATTCTTCCTGGGGATTCCTCCTTTCCATTTGCTGAGGGTTGATTTCTTTGTCTCCCCATTTTAGGTGGCTCTTGTTTGTTTCTGCTTCTTGGGTTGGTCTGCTTTGACTTATTGTCTTGGTGGTGTGACCTTCTGTGGTGTAGAGGTACACTTTTTTCACTTCCTGACTCCATGCTTGGTGTCCTAGTCTTGGCTTAGTCATCCAGTTAGAGGCTACCAGAGATCCACTGTCTTTGTTTGTCTCTTTTTGTTGTTAATCCAATCAGTCTGTGATCAGTGGTCAGTTTTGGGCACCTCTGGGTGGGACAGATGAATTTAGTTGTTAATCCAATCAACCTATGATCTGAGGTCAAGTTTAGGCACTGCTGGGTGGGGTGGATTAATTCCTATGGGTGGAGCTGTGGCTTCCCCTCAGGCTCCAGCCCTTTGGAGAAGAGTGTTCTGCTGGCTGTATGGGGGATGGGTCAGCACTGGACTCACTGGCTGCTCCCTCAACTCTCCCCCTAAAGCCACTGACCCAAACTTTCCCCAGGCATCTCTGGTCCACTCTGCCCTTTCTCTGCTGGAGCCCAGGGTAGGTGGGTGTCACTGTATTTTCGTGTGTGGTCCTGTTAAGAACTTCATCTCTCTGTCAAGCTGGCTAAACTGGCGACTTGTCATTTTGCTTTTCACAGCTGGGTGCTGTTTCACTCTCAGCTGTGTTGCTATAGGCTGGGAAGCCCAGTTGGGGGTTTAGATCTCACCCTTCTCAGGTGGAATCCCTGGCTGCTGAGATGTTTCTCTGTCCCTTCAGCTGCTGCCAGTGGGAGCCCCACCAGCCTCTCCAGTCTCCACACTTCCTACCAGTCACGTTGTGGCGAATCAGCTATTCTGTTCTGTCCCTGGTGATAAGACTTCTCTCCAGTCGGTGTTCTGTTGGTTATTTCAGATGATTTCTCCCCAATTATGTTGTAATTCCAGTTTGATCTTGGGAGGAGAAATGGTGTATCTCTACTTACTCCCCCACCATCTTGGTGCCATCTTCTTTTTCTTAAATATATGCCTTTAACATTTCATGCAGTAATGGCTTGGTGATAATAAATTCCTTTAGTTTTGCCTTGTCTGGGAAGCACTCCATCTGCTCTTCCATTTTAATAGCTTTCCTGGCTAGAGTAATCTTGGTTGTAGGTCCTTGCTTTTTCATCACTTTGAATACTTCTTGTCAGGCCCTTGTTGCTTGCAAAGTTTCTTTTGAGAAATCAGCTGATAGTCTTGTGGGAACTTCTTTGTAGGTAACTCTTTGATTTTCTTTTGCTGCTTTTAAGATTATCTTTAACCTTTGGCATTTTAATTACAATGTGCCTTGGTGTGGTCCTTTGTGGACCCAGCTTATTTGGGACTCTCTGTGCTTCCCGGATTTGTATGTCTATTTCCTTTACTAAATTAGGGAAGTTTTCTTTCATTATTATTTCAAGTAGGTGTTCAATTTCTTGCTCTTTTCTCTTCCTGGAAAATTGGTATGTTTGGAGATGTCCTAGAGGGTCCTTATACTAGCCTCATTAAAAAAAATTTTTTTTTTTCTTTCTGTTCTGGTTGAATGTTCTACTCCTCCTACCTTTGACTTCTGTAGACCCTTGGTTGTTAGACTTCCATATAGCTCACTCTTCTGGTGGTTCTGGGTGTTAATTATTTTGAGATCTAGTTGTAATTCTTTTTGTGGGTGCATGAGGAGGCAAAGTGTGTCTACCTACACCTCCATCTTGACCAGAAGTCCCCAGTCAGAGACTTCAAGAGACTACCGTACACCAGGGCCTGAGCTCCATGGTGAGGACAGAAATGAATGATAAAGTCAGGAGATCATTCATGGAGATAGAGGTACAAAGAATTGCAACACAGTGTGATGTCCATCATACATGGAGACATGAATACTGCCTAGAGAACACCAGAGAGGAAGAATTAATCTCAACTTTTTCTGGAAGAAGCAGGAAGCTTTCACTGAGCTTGCATAAGTTAGGCTGATTCTTAGAGGATGAGCAGGGGTGAATCAGGGTTTTGGTGGAACAGCATGGGCAAATGCCCGGTGGAGTGGCATTTTTAGGTCACACCTTCAGAGGCTGGAGGGTATGTTGTTAGGGGCTGAAGACTGAGGTGGGAGGTGGCAGATGATGTTTGAAACTAGATTGGAATCAGGTTGTATACATCTTTATGCACCACCTTCTGCCTTGAGTTGTTATTTTCAGACATACCTGCAGTCCCCTTGACTGCAATGCCCAGTGTTGTGCACTGTGCTTAGAAAGCAGGCAACAAGTACCTGTTGAATGAAGAATTAAATGTGTTAATCCAGAGCACACAGGGGCAGAGGAGATAAATTCTATCAATCCATTTGACAGGTGCCAAGATCACATCAATGAGTTAGTGCAATTAGTAAAATTCCATGGCCACCTTGAACCCCTGTAGGAATTATTGACTTTTGTGTTTTTCACCAAATCATTCAGCATAATCCAATATCTGATATTGCTCATAGATCCCCCTTTTCCCCTGCATTGTCCCAGAGCACTGCACCTTATTGTTTAAAGAAATTCATCTCATCTGCAAGTGAAACTCAGCTGCTGCTCAGGAAAGAAAACGATAGCAACCCATTCATTGTATACACTATCACCATTACAGGTTAGAAACATAAGCACTCACTACTGGAGGAGATCAGGCCAGCAGGTTATACTGTCCAAAGGGCTGGCTAAGGCCTGGAAATAGTATCTGTCTTCCAAAGAGAAGCCAGCAGCCAAGTAAGAATGCCAATTTCACAGCCTAACTGAAAGAATACACCTACCAGTGAGACATCTTCCCCAGAGTAAGGTGTCACAGAGAAGTTTTACAAAAGACTGTCACAATAAGTGGGCACACAACTCTTGTGACAGAAAATTTAGCAACTTGTACCATAAGCCAAAGATATCCATCCACACCTTTAGATTCACTTCTAGAACTCTAGCTTAAAGATAGTCCTAAAATTTGAAAAGCTTTATGCATAAAGAATGCTTACCATAGTGTTATTCATATTTTTAAGTTGGAAATACTAAAAATCTCCAATGAGCGTAGCACAAACCCATTCTGTATACTCTCCACATTTATTGTTCCCTGCAAAATTATTGTGGTGGTATTATTACTTGAAAATATGCATCTGAATAAATGGTGGGATTATGGGTAAGTTATCCTTTCAACTATTTGCCAAACAATCTATAAGATGGTTTAATGTTTTTTTAGATAATTTGTACTTATTTTTATTTTTGAAAAGGATTTAAAAATTTATTTTTAGAGAGAGGTGAAGGGAGGGAGAAAGAGAGGGAGAGAAACATCAGTGTGAGGAACATTGATTGGTTGTCTCTGGAACATGCCCCCACCAGGGACTCAACCTATAGCCTAGGTATGTGCCCTGACCAGGGATCAAGCTGGTGACTTTTCACTTTGCAGGATGATGCCCAGCCAAGCCACACCGGTCAGGGCCCAAGTTATTTTTAGTAGCATGACATACTTATTGTATTCATATTTATATTGGTGTTTTATTATTTATATTTATTTTATAGTCAAATTTAGTTAAAATTTCCAAAGCTGGAGTATTGACCAATTCAGTTTTTATTTTTTAATTCTATTTTTATTGTATTTTTTTCCATCACCATTTGCCCCCCTTATTGCCCACCCCTTCTCCCTGATGCAGTCCTGGCTGCAAGGGATTTACAGGCGCTGGAGGGTCTATGGAGAGACACATAATCTGGGAGGTAACCTGCTTCCCTGGGAAACCCTATGCAAGTTGAGGTATAACCCACCCATCTGTTGTGTCTACAGGAAATATACCTGTAGGAGAAACGAGGGCATGGTGGCTAAAGCAAGAGGATTGATGAGGGCATGACTGAGAGAAGAGAGGTGACAGAAACAGTGGAGGGTGGAGGGCTGAACTGTCATTCCCATTATTTCACACGGGAGGCCCAGGAGGTGAGAGGCACCTTCCAGGTCGCACTGCCACTCTGAACACAGAGCTCAGCTCTTTTGCAGCTCAATTTTACACTCCATGTAAAAGATCAATCCCTGCTTCCTACTATGGGATGTGTCTCAGAGCTTACCTTTCTTCCCATTCCCTCTCACTGAGGCCTTTCCTCTCCCCTCAGAAGCCTCCTTCCTAGGGCTTCCTTAGCAGGATGAGGCCTGAGGGTTCAGTGCTTCATTGACTCCAGGAAGGCAGTGTCTGGTCAGTGGTGTCCCATTTCAGTACAAGGAGAGATCAAGGATGGAAGAAGACACTTTGTTTTCTTCACAAATTCTTTGCAATCAGAACTACTTCCTCAAAGAACTGTTTGTTTGTTTGGTCTTTTAAGCAAATTACTGATAGATGCAACAATATGGTTGTTATCTTAAAACATGTTGAGTGACAGAATCCAGACTCCCCACCTCCAAAAAAAAAAAAAAAAAAAATTGTGCATATTGGCCCAAGGAGTCATAGCTGGAATTTGAACCCAAGTCTGGGTGACTTTAAAATTTATCCTCCAACAAAATATTGGCCAATCAGATTCAGCAGTATATTACAAAGATCATACACCATGATCAAGTAGGCTTCATCCAAGGGATGCAAGGATGGTACAACATTCGTAAATCAATAAATGTAATTACCACATCAACAAATTGAAAGATAAAAACCATATGATCATATCAATAGATGCTAAAAAAGCATTTGATAAAGTGCAGCAACCATTTATGATAAAAACCCTCAGCAAAATGGGAATAGAGGGAGCATACCTCAATATCATACAGGCCATCTATGAGAAACCTGAAGCCAACATCATACTTAATGGACAAAAACTGAAAGCTTTCCCCCTAAGATCAGGAACAAGACAAGGTTGTCCACTTTCTCCACTCTATTCAACATTGTCTTGGAAGTTCTAGCTATAGCATCAGAGAAGAAAAAGGAATCAAAGGTATCCAAATTGGAAAGGAGGAAGTCAAACTGTCATTATTTGCAGATGATATGATAGTGTACATACAAAACCCGATTGGCTCCACCAAAAATTTACTCAACCTAATAAGCAAATTTAGCAAAATAGCTGGGTATAAAGTCAATATCCAGAAATCAAAAGCATTTTTGTATACC